>JAHWFP010069208.1:95595-106197 GCA_023313725.1 Lithobius niger | reverse complement strand
AAGCTTTTGTCGATTTATTCAATAATTTTTTCGTGTCAGTGAGTGAAAAGATTCTTGCAGAAAATGCCGATTCTAATTCTGTAGTTCCTGAAGATGCTTATGAAACGTCCTCTTCTAGGCCTGAATCTTTTTTCTTTCTCCCCGTGACTTTAACGGAAATGAAGAACATTATTAATAACCTTCCTGCTAACAAGGTCCCAGGGCACGACCACATCACATCTAAGTTGCTGAAGTCTGTTTCAGAAGTTCTTGCCCCTATTTTAGTTGAGCTGACCAACAATTCCTTAAAAAAATGGAATGTTTCCTTCCATTTTGAAACAGGCTACCGTTATCCCAATTTTTAAATCTGGTGTTAAACACGAGTTGAACAACTACAGGCCAATTTCCCTTTTACCTGTCTTTTACCTGTCTAAAGTGATCGAGCTGTGTGTTAAGTCTAGACTAGTAAGCTTCATAAACAAATTTGGGCTTCTATCCAAAAATAAGTTTAAATTCCAGAGTGGCCTCATCACTGAAGATGCATTACTGAAATTTACTGATGTGCTCAATAACTCCCTGGACGAAGGAAAATGTCCAATAGTTTTTTTTCTGGACATACAAAAAGCCTTTGATACGGGGCATCATAAAACTCTTCTTAATAAACTGGATGCAAATGGCATACGAGGTGTTCCACTTCAGTGGTTTGAGAGCTATCTTAATGAAAGAACCCAACTTGTTAGAGTCTCAAGTACTTGTAGCAACCTCAAAACAATTAGACACGGAGTGCCCCAGGGATCAATATTAGGCCCAATTCTATTCCTACTGTACATTAATGATTTCTGTGATATCGATTTTAATGGTTTACTTTTCGCATTTGCTGACGATATTGCTTTGCTGTATATAAGTGACTCAGTAGAGACATCCTTGTAAAACTAAATAGTGATTTGAGTGTCATTAGGAATTGGTTTGATCATAATAGGATGGTCTTAAGTGTAAAACAAAACCTCTTATGTTGTTTTCTCGCTTAACAAAAATGTAAATACTGACGATACGAATATTGTGTACCATTTTAAATCATGCGAGCAAACGAAAAACTGCAGATGCCCCAAAATCAATAGGGCCTCCGAAGTTAAGTACCTAGGTCTAGTCTTTGACCAACACCTAAGGTGGACACCACATATTGACTACCTTGTAAAGAAATTAAGAAGGGTCTTGTACATATTTTATTACCTGCGTAAGCTTACTGTACGTAAAACCATGGTCAATATATACTATGCTTTAGTGAATAGTGTATTGCAGTATGGCATCTCATGCTGGGGAAGCATGAGTATCACGAATTTGCAACCTCTCCTCAAAATGCAAAAACTAATTGTTAAACCCTGGCTTTTCGTAAAATTAGGTCTCCCTCGATGCCACTCTTCCGCCAATTAAACGTTCTTCCACTTAGGTCTGTATATATTCACAAAATTGTTTGCTATTACCATAAGGCATCATTGTTTCATCCAGTTGCTAGCTGTCATTTTGCTCGTGCTATGAGTGATCATAAGATGATTGTACCCAAGACTAATACAGAGGCTGCTCATAAATATTTTACCTACATAGCTCCAAAAATATATAACCAACTACCACTGTACATAAGAAAGAGTGTTAATGTGCATAGATTTGGCAAAGATCTCCGATCGTGGCTGCTTGGTATGGACGAAGTAGAAAGTCTTACCAAAGTCTTGAAATAGGTGCTGTCGCAAAAAATAATTCTTGTATTATCATACTATGTTTACAATGTTTACTATCATTACCGAGTTTTTACCCCTTTTTTCCCAGCTGCCCTGCGCACGAGTGTTTCACTCAAGCAGGACTTTTGTTCCAAATGGTTGTTCTATATTTTTACCTGTACATTTGTATTTTTACTTACTCGCATACTTTTAAATCATTCAGATTGAATGTTAGTATCTCCCTGACAGCTACCATATATATTGTATAATTTGTATTCTCCATGCAAACAATAAACTTTACTTCACTTCACTTCACTTCACTTCACTTGGCTCCTCCCACTCCTCCCAGTGGGAGGAGCCAAGTATGAATGTGGTAGCAGTTGAGAATGCCCAGTAAGACTGGGCGAAAGCTCCTGTTTTTTTATCTGTTTTTGCTGTGATTAGGCTTGAGGTTTTGATTAAATGCAATAAACAATGTTTTCATTTTCAGCACTCTTAATTATATGTAGCGCCATGCTCACCTACAACAACGGAAAAAATGAATAGGGTGTACTAAAAAATAAAATATGGTACTGTACATTATACATACAAACATCAAAGAACCATTGTTAAAGCTTACACGTTGGCAATGACGTTTTTCCACGTATCGTTTCAGGAAACTGAAAATGTCTACACTAGGAATTTATTTCGGCCAAAAGATGAAAGAACTCAAATCCTCTTGGTATATGTTTCTCACGTGCATGAAGAAAGAGGGATGAAAGAGGGATGTTCAACTATCAAATAAACTAGCAAGACGTACAACAACACGAGTATGAATTTTCGACAACATATTTTAGAGTCTTCGTCACCTAATAACAACAAACAAACAAGATGAGAATCAAAATTGGAACAAAATCTAACTAGTGACCGTAACATCACACTTCCAATATAGCTGCATCCTGGCTTAGTTGGTGTAGGTTTCCAACCTGACATTTTAGATTTTGTGTATTTTGTAAGTAATAGGTGCTGTTGGGTGCAACCAGTTTTTAAGGTTTTATTGCCTCATTATCATCTTGTTTGTATGTTGTTATTAGGTGACCAAAACACTAAATTACAGCGTCGAAGATTAATACAGGTGTTGTTGTCAGCCTTGCGAGTTTTTTCCCTGTCAGACGGCTCCCATCTTTGTTGAGGGCATTACATATATCTAACCTTCATAAATCGCGGGTGTGTTGATAACAGAAATCTGAACTGTTGTCAATACAGATTGTATGACAAAATTTAGTGATTTTATCCGACCTGTCCCCATCCACATTAATTTTGGATCTAACAGAACCCACTAAAGCTCATGGCTATTTTTAAAGTAATCACATTCGCTTATCCAAACAGCAACCCGAGTTACTTTTAACTGGAAATCTATCCCTACCAGTTATCTTGAAAACACTACAGAACTATCATCCTTGATGGTATTGAAATTACCTCAAGTTTTAATGATTTTTTAATCTTCTGTACAGCCGTACCGGCTGAGAAGACTATTACAACGACTTTGTCCGTCCGTCCGTCGCTTTTTTTCAACTTCGCAACGGTACCAGAAATTGACGACCACTTTTTACAACTTTCGATTCAGCGTCAAAAGTTAGTTAAATAACATGACAAATTAAAACATCGTTGCCTCCTTATAGCTAATAGACTTCTTCGACGTAACTAAATTAAATAATAACATTTCATTGTCGAATTGCAATCCTAAAGATTTGTGTTAATGCAGCCGTAAAAACAAAAACATTTTAGCTTCGTTTAAAAGAGTCTTGTCGCATTGTTGCATGAATGAATAGGCTTACGATCGAACGAAATTCTCCATTAGGCCTATCTGCTACTTACGAAACTAAAACTGCCGTTAAAAAAATTAGGCCTAAAAAATGAAAATTAGGTCTAAAATCACGTTACCATGGCAACGTCAATAGTTGCTACGAGTCGCTGCTGCAGTGTTTCTCCTGTCCTTCCCTGCTACCACTGATCTATATACGCTACGCTGCGCATTACGTTGTAACACTGTAACTGTGTGTGCGGAGGCATACCGTGTTGCAAAAATGAATAGGCTTAATGTTTACAATCCAAATCTCCGTTAGTTGTTACTTACGAAATTAAAGTTGTATATTAGGTCTAAACGCTGACAATTATGCCTAAAACATAAAATAAGCTTAAAAGCTAACACATTTGTAACTGGCAATTCTGATGGTTACTGTTTTCAGATTATATAATAGAGATAGCTGTTGCAATGCGTGATAGAGAAGTGTGCCTCACTATTGGTAGTGGCAGAACTGAACAGAAGACCGGATGCGACTAGGTAGTCGCTGTAGCCACTTGTTTTCACATCGTCACTGAAGTCTCCTGTTCTCCTACCTCGTTCCTTCCCCGACCTTTTTGACTTAATGATTTTCAGTGTTAGTGACTTTGAAGCTGCTCTGCTTGCCTTAATGGAGGGTCCTTCTGGGAGCCATCTCACCAATTTTTCTCAAGAATTGCTCTTCCCTGTACATTATTTTGAGTTCATATATCTGTACTTGCACTTTTCTTGCCAGTAGGAAGGATGCAAGCATTACTCCTGTTCACAAAAGTGGTTCCTTGCATGATGTTGACAGTTATCGTCCTATTAGCATTCTTTCTGTTGTTCCAAACTCTTGGAACGTTCTTGCGACCGAGAACTCTTACAGGTATGGAAGGAACTGAACGTCCTCACTCCCGCACAAAACGGCTTTTCGTCTGGGCGCCCAGGTCTCTATAACTCCTCAGCAGAACATACAATTCAATCAATTGCCTCATTTGAGGAAGAGTTCCTTGACGCATTGTTTACTTTGATTTAAGCAACGCGTTTGATTCTGTCTGCTATACCATATTAATGCACAAGTTGTATCATGTTCCCTTGTGATTCCTCCAGCTATGATTTCGTGGCTGAACTCTTAACGTTATGCTCGCCGCCAGGGCACCTGCCTTCGCGGCCAGTCCAGTTGCTGGTATCCTGTCCCCTCAGGTGTTCCTCACGGATCCGTTCTCGTACCCTTCCTTTTTAACATCTTTATAAGCGATCTTACGGTGGATATGGACTCCGAAGCTTTCGGTCTCCTACCTTTCAGCTTCCCTTCAAAAAAATCTTGATGCAATTGTGTTGCTTGATCCTCCGAAGATTATGCCAACCTTAATCTTGACAATTGTGTTGTCCACCTTCGTCTCAACACCCCACGTTGTCTTTACTATATTCAAATAAGCTACTCTCTCCAACGACTTTCCGTGTAGACCTTGGCATTCTTGTCGATAACTCACTCAAATTTCATCAATATGCAAATTTCATTAGAAGTAAAGCTATGAGAAAGGCCAACTTTGCTCCCAAGTCTTTTTCAGAACTCCATTCTTAACTTTATCACTTTCCTTTTCCAAACTTTTCTCCGACTTGTCCTTGAGTATTGCTCACAAGCCGCGAGACTTTGCTGCAAGTACTTTTTCTCCCGTATAGATTCTTGCCACACCGTTTAACGAAATTTTGTAGACCATTTCGACAGATTCCATACCATGGTCGCGTTTTTTTTTTCAGCAGAATCTTCCAACAGCTGCAAATAGTCAGAAACTATAAGTACTTATTCTCACTTACCAAACCTCATTACAGTTTTATCTTGTATGGTTTTATTGTCGTTACCTACCTATCTGTTCTTCTTTGCCTCCACCAGCACCAGTTACTTCAGACTTTATGGCAATCTTGAAAAGTTAAATATCAAACATAGCTTTTTCGTATAGAGCAGCGTCAAGTGACGTCATATTGGCTACGAGACACCATTTGGAGGTAATAGCTACAAGGTGCACTAGATTAAAATGTAACGGAAAAAACGGCACTTCTAGTCAAGACAGTGCTTGAGAGCGGATTTCTTAGGCTTAGAAGAACGTTGTTTTCTCCAACAACAAAAATCGCGCGTTATAGGCTTAAGAAATCCAGTCTAATAGCATTGGCTTCAATAAGACGATCTTCCTTTCTCCCTCCAGTGCTCCTTGCAGCTAACCCAATTACTGGCTCCACCATAGAGTTATACACAATAATACTACATCGTGTCACTGCCCTATAAAGAGTTATTCCTCTTATATTTGAACAAGTTCTTGTAACCTAAGTTCTTTCTTTTATTTTTTTTTGAAGGAGGTGGGTATACCATTGCGTTAACCTTGGCTACATGCCATCGTAACCTGTACTACAACATACTATACTATAGAGCAGTGACATTTGCCGCCATATTGGCACCAGCTTGGCACCAGTTTTGGAGGGCATAACAACAAGGTTCACTACATAAAAATGGAGGGAAAAACAACGGAAGAGCGGATTTCTTAGGTTTAAAATAACGTTGTTTTCTCCAACAACAAAAATCACGCGTTTTAGGTCTAAGAAATCACTCTTCACATCATCGGCTTCAGTATGACGCCCTTCTGTTTTTCTCTGCAGTGGCCCGTGCAGCTAACCCATTAAGGCTCCAGCATAGAGTTATATACTATAATACTACGTCGTGTCACTGCTCTATACTATACTATAATATACTATACTATACTATACTATACTATACTATACTATACTATACTATGCTATACAAGTTGATTTTTTCTCCTTAATTGAATCGAATGTAACACTTGACTGTTACTGCATGTTCAACAAGTTAATGATAGACTGACCGCCAAATTGCTGTATTACAACATAAGTCTAAAAACGTCAGCCGCAATTACTAGTGCCGGAGCAATGCCGTACAAAGCGAAGAAGACAATAAGAAATAGACAACTTCCAGTAATTACACAGAGCGTTAGTAGCTGTACTGAACGTGCCGGCCAATCCAACGCGCTTGACATCACATCAAGGCTAGCAAGTCTAAAGAAAGAACATTCAAGTTTGAAGCACTGAAAAGTTAAAATGAAACATTCGAGATGACAACAACTTTCTCGCTTTTTACGTCCGTCCTGCTGTGGTCAGTTTTCGACGTGATCTCAATCCAGGGTAACAAGTCCAGTGAAGAATATTCCCCAAGGTTTAAATCTTGCATCAAATGGAAGTTAGATTCGACCGACTTTTTGTGGCTGGAGAGAAACCACACACTTTTAGACATCTACAGAAACTCCACCTTCCAAACGGGCAATTTCAAAATAGACAATTCGACCGACGAGGCTTACACCTGCGTTCCAAGCGAGTTACTACCCACAGACATGGATTCGGTGACCGTCGACCTGTTGTACACATGCGCGCGTGGATTCAATATAGTCTGTCTTATTTTGACCATCTTTTCGTATTCGTTCTCAGTGAAGGATTTTCGCAAGTGTTATCCGCTGGTGTGTTACATGATTTTTACCATTGGATATTTTGTTGCACAAATTGTTTTGAGCACGTGTGACGTCAGCTACGACGCGGCCCGCTGTATTTTGGGGTTTTCAGCTTTTTGCGTTCGTGCGACGTACTGCTGGCTCACTGTCATAACGTTCAAGAGGTGGCGCACTCTGCATCCTCGGAGATTGCTCCTTCATTCAAATACTGGAAGAGATCGACTTTCAACGGATTGGAAACCTATTTTGTGGTCGTCCTTGTACGGTGTTGGTTTACCAGCAATGATTATTTTCGTCGTACACTTTGCTAGGTATCTTCCGGTACCTCAACATCGAAGCTATCGCAATTTCCGTCGACCCGGCTTGAACTAGGTCCAAAATTGGATCCTGTACGTCTCTTTAACCGCCCTTTTAGTATTCAATAACTTGTTCTGCATTCTTGTTTGTTACAACGTACACCGCATGCGAAAAGACGGAGCCAAGTACGGGGTATCTGTAGAACAAATACGTCACAAGTAAGTTTTTTTTGTTTTTTTTAGGTTTCTTCAGTCTTTTGACTGTCCATAAGCATATGAGGTGGTTTCTTCATTTTTGTAATGCTAGTCTGTGGCTTATTTTTACTAATTGCCTCTTGTCCAGCCATTTTTGTTATAAAGTTTTCGTTTTTACGTTGTTGTTTTTTTTTTAATCTTTGCATTCAATTTTGTTCGCATCACATATTATTCTCGTGTTCTGCGTTACCTCGTGCATTACGCTTGGCTGATCGACTTTATTTTAAGTTTAAGTTGACATTGATTAGTTGTTTAATTAAACCATTATAATTCAGCAGAATGAAATTTCATTTTGTCTATTTTGAGCAGTTACCATGTTAAAATTGTCCTACATTTACAGATTAGTATAATAGTGAACAGGTAACTTGATTTTAACTACATCGGTCTTATTGCTACCATAAATTCTTATCTAGAAAGTAAACGATCTAGACAGGATTTCACAACTTTTCCCATTCTGATACCAAGAGAAAATCGCTGGGTTTAGGACGCGAAAATTTCCTGAGGGACAGTCAGGGATTCAACAAAACACAGGAAAATTTGACATTCAACATTCGGCCGCCTTAGCTTTTTCGACCATCACCCACTACAAAAGAACACAAATAAAACAAAAAAACACCAAGAAATTTTGCAATAGTGCTACAAATTCTGACAGACTGAGAATTACGTGCTCCCTAGCACGGGGAACTAAAACTATATATGAAACTAGCTGTAGATACTGAGCGAAATACTGTAGTGGGCAGTACGGAATGAAAAGGGTGCCGACTGCCCCCTGCTTCCTCCTCCGAACTCCCCCTAGGGGGAGGCAGTTGTATGGTCTAATCCCCCCCACCCCTGTAACCCCTTTCCCGTTCCGCACAGCCTCCCCCGTTCCCGACCTTGATTCCCATATTGAGTGGTCTGAATATCCCCATCCCTGCTCCCCCTCTATTTTAACCCATGCTGATTTGTTTTGTTATGGTCTTTTTTCAATGGAGGACGCTCAATTGCCCGTTTCTCCGTTCTGATACCAAGCGCAATAAACCCAACAACGGTCGTGCATGCAGTGATTGTTACTGAACCAACTTTGAAACTATTCAAGTCGGCTCTAAGATCTTGCATTTAAAGCAATATTTCAATTGTTACAGGCCACACTTGTTTATTTGTCATTGTCGGTTGCTTGCCCTCTTTCATTGTAGTGCATAATGATGAATTTGCTTGCCCAACCATGGATACTAAACTGACTGGCCCGACCTACAACGAATTAGAGGGGGTATACAAAATGGACGCCACGACTGTCCCATTCTTTGAGGTCTGTTCGGGAATTGGCAAATCGCATCGGTGAAGTTTTGTACGGAGAGGAGCGACATCTGTTGGCATCTAGTGGCGGTTATCAAATTGTAATTTCTATTTTACGTAGATTTGCGTGACAAACTTTTATTATGCATTACAATATTTTTAAATAGTTTTTAAGTTATCACTCAGCCACAGTTAAGCTATTTCGCTGCACTTGGAAAAAAAAAGCGACACGTTCGTGTATCCAGAAAGTGTTGCAAGGGAAGGAACGTTGCATTTTTGTACGGACGGTGTCGCCCTCGGTTGACAGAAAGAGGCAATCATTGCTTAAGTGGCGTTTTCGGCGGCCATATTTCCCAACCTAGTGGCGTATGCTATTTTTCATTCTAGATCCGGCCAGTACTGTAGATAGCCCTGGCCCAACGTAAGCGTTATATAGATGTGGAAGACACTTGCTGCACACCACCACACGTGAGAAGTGACTTTCGGTTTGCTTAGCATTTTGTTTTTGTTTTTTTTTATTAATTGGCCGGATAAATTCATCGACTCTTTTTTAACTTCCTGTCCTGTTAATGTATCGACATGAAGCCATTTTAAGTTTTTAAAACATTCTTCCTGGTTCGGCATTTCCTCCCTATGGCACACGAGACTACTTATCGTTGCAACTGGTATGCTATTGACAGATATTCCATTTCCAGACCCAAAAATGATCAATTAAATCATCAGAATGTACTACATTTTTTTTAAACGCTCCAGTTCATAAACAAATGATAACCCAAAAAATTACGATTAGGCAAAAGCACGTGGAAAATGAAGGTGTCAAGCCAATAAGGTGCAACCTTTACGAGACAACCATATCTCGGCGTTTCAGATAAATTCAGAATCATTTTCAAGCGTCACATCAAAATATGCAAGTTAAATCATTAAAAAATATAAGCAACAGCCAAAATGCATCTTTTGTTCCAGATAAACCTGGTATGACGTAAGCCAAGTCGAGAAGGAAAACTCAAACAATTTTTAAAAACCTAAATGAAGCACTAAAGTCGAGAGGGAACCTCGGTGTCCACAGTGGACTGGCCCAAACCGAAGTGGGAGTCAGTGCGGGGGGCGGACTTCGGATTTTTCTGCCCAGGGGCTACACACATCCTGCCGCTCCCTCTCCTCCCCATCACCAGCTTTTATCATTTTTTTTTTACAAAATCTTTGTTTGCCGCTCCTCCCCCACCCGGCGACGCATCAGCTCTGAAAACTAACTCTTAAAACCAACTTATAAATCTATTCATTTTTACCCCCAGGGCCGGGCCGGCCCCCCCGCTTTCCATCGTGCGCAGAAAAAGAAGATAGTGACTGTACTTAGTTAATGGCGCTCTACTTGCTCGTGACATGTTAGGAGGCTTCTGATTGGTCTGCACACAAAAGGCGCCTCCTATGGTTAGATGACTGAACGTAACTTCTGATCTGGACCGTAAAAAATGCCATTAAAATGGAAAGTAATAAGGTTTAAAAAAAAAAATTCTCGAGTTGTTTCTAGCAATCGCAGGACTACTTTCACAGTAGCCTACCCAAATTAAAAGAGTACGTGTTATTATAAAACAGGTTGGTCTGTGGGATAACTAAGAAATGGAAATTGATTTTCTTCAATCCCAATGCTTTTTTTTAAATTTCTTTACAAAATTTGCCGCGCCTCTGATTTTACCGCCCTGTGATATATATAGCCCGTTTAATCCCCCCTGTAAACCCGCCCCTGAGCCAGTACAGTAGGCCCCTGGGCC
>JAHWFP010069208.1:85286-95495 GCA_023313725.1 Lithobius niger | reverse complement strand
CCCCCCCCCCCCCCCCAGTACAGTAGGCTATATTTATGATGTGGTGCTGTCCTTCCCCTGCTAGTGGAATGTTGTAACTTTTAAATGTTTTTAGCAGTTTTCAAAATATTCTTCACATTTTTTTAGTATTTGAGAGTCATGTGATTATGGGTCAGGTGGTTCACGAACTGAGCTAAAAATGGGTTTCTGGATTAATTCTAGTTCGCATGTCAGGAAACGCGAATAAAATATTCACGTTTCTAACCAAGCATTATAAACAATTTTAGTTTATGCTATATAATACTGACTCAATATGGGAAATTTTAATCTGACATCAAATATTCAGGGGAATTATTCACCAATTAATTTGCAACCATAATAGACCTGACATCATGAGCGTTGGTTAACAGGACGTTAGTCGTTCAAAACTACTCACCACTAGACAAAATCTACCCATACGATAATATGACTTTTCGTGGCTTTTTGGATCAGTAATACCGCGTTGTAGTTGAAGATAGTTATCTCAGAGTGGTTTTAGTATTTTCAACGTGTTTTTATCTTCTTTTTTTTTTTACATTTGCCATCAACAATAATTATTACTAATCTATGAATACGACGACACAAGAGGTCAGGCAGCAGCCATCGTCATCGACAGCTGCTTCAGGCACCGCCAGCAGCAACGGCACCGCGCGACTGATTGCAGGGAAAGCTTTTCAGGGCAGCATGATTCTCGAAGGGCTTGCTTTGAGACCCCCTGGAGCCTTAGTTACTTCCGGCAGCATGAACTTCAACATTGCTGGTCGAATATAATAGAAGTAATCATTAGAAAAGTGGTATCGTTAGCTGGGACGGGGAGGGGGGGGGAGTGATTTCAGTCAAACAATGGACTGATATTTCAGCCATCATGAACATGAACATAAAGAATAAATCACAAGGTAAAGGGTAAACGAAGCAAACAGTGTCCATTAAAGAGTGGCCTTGTGAGGATACAAGACACACTGGTCTGAGAAAGAAAGGTTTCGTCTTTCACCTGCACTTCATGGCTACATAGGAGAAGAAAGTGTTGGGATGGAAAAGTAACTTAACGCGCACGCGTCGGCACCCTTTCCGAACAAAGGAGGACGCGGCGGAAGTAGGTTCACGGCAATGCGCCTGCGCTGTGGTGTGTTCATTAATAGCAACGGGCGCGCACATACCAACTGAGCGCTTCATCTGCACACCAATAGTGGATGTGAATGGACGATTGTGAGCGCATTTTCACGCAATAAACTTCCGGCGTTAATACAGAACGCTGCACAAGTGACATCGTTCAAATTAGCACAGGGCGATACTTCAATTCTTTACGTAAACGTCCGTTCAGGTAACGTGTCAAACCATACAATCAACGCTTTGCCTTTATTGGTTTAAAAAATGGTTGTTAGCTTTTACATACGGAGAACGAATTAGTTGCACTGCTGTGATGTGACTGTTTACAGCATCGTTTTCGGGTAGTTTAAATAGAGCCTGCATCATTGCAAATACATGTGGCAACACAATGAAAGTTAGACAGCAATTCTATCGAAAAAAATACCATTCAGTTGCTTACTGCGAATTAGTAGTTACGTAGCTAATAGCGATCGACGAACTCGGCCAAACCAAGCGACGAACCAATATGGCGGAATTCAATTTCCGTTAACGAGCCGGGTTGCCATAGAAACCGTACGAGAGTGCGTTGATATGAGCAGACAGGCAGTTTCTTTTCCATCCCAACACTTTCTTCTCCTATGATGGCTACTCTGTTTATCTCTTTTAATAACTAAAGTGCTTTTTAGCTTTCTGAAAGAAAGAAAAGACAACTGACCCGACTGGGACTCGATACCAGCACTGACAAGGCCGGGCGCTCTAACCACTGCGCTACCTGGGCGGATACTGGCTACCGGCTCCAGCCGAGCTAAGTAGCTGTTCAGTCTTTCTTAGTGGTGACCTAGAGGTCACAAACATACACAAGGAGGGAAAGCAACATTGCTTCTTGACCTCCACGCTAGAAATAATGCGAGTAAAAAATAAAGAATAAATCACAACTATAATGTATGAGAAAACCTGAACAGCTACTTAGGTCGGCTGGAACCTGTAGCCAGTATCTGCCCCGGTAGCGCAGTGGTTAGAGCGCCCGGCTTAGTCAGCGGGAAGTCCTGGGTTCAAGTCCCAGTCGGGACCAGTTTTCTTTCTTTCTCAGATTTGTGTGTTTTGTATCAACACAAACAAGGCCAGTCTTTAATGCAGACCGTTCGCTTCGTGGAAGAATGTAATAGAAGCGATCATTAGAAAGAGGGGGTCATTAGCAGTGAAGAGGGGGGGGGGAGAATCGAGTCACAGTATACGCTGATTGAGTGAAGAAAACGAACGAAAATCAGCGTTTGTTAGCCAGTGTGCAGACAATTTGAAGAAACTTAGTTTGGTCAAACATGGTCATACGTATGGGCTAACCAGTGTTACAAACATGGTCATACACATGGTCAAACATGGCCATACACATGGTCAAACATGGTCATACACATGGTCAAACATGGTCATACACATGGACAAACATGGTCATACACATGCCTAACCAGTGTTACAAACCGTTCGTTCAACACCACCCGTACTTCAGCTGGTATTAAAATAAATGTCATATTTTCAATAATAACGATGATCCCTAATTTCCTTTTTTTTTTTTTAGGTTCAAGAGATTCCTGAAGCTTTTCGCTGTTGCAGGTTTCCTTCCACTGTTAGATTACCTGATCACCCACACCCTGATTGTGATCATCCACACGCCTACCTCCGTCTCCGTGGCTTTCGGTTTGATTGGTGAAACTGAAGCTGTTTGGCTGTTCGTCATGTACTGCTGCAACAGAACCGCACGTCAAACATTGAAGAAGAAACTGCAATCAGCGTTCCGTTTAGTTTCCTCACAGTTGCCGTCACAACACGAGGCGCCAAAATCGGCGCCAAACCAAAATGTAGAGTTGCAACAGGTTTGGCCGTCTTAGTGCTTACAAGATGACACGGTTACCACAAGGATTTACAAGACGCTGTAACCACAGACATTTCATATGTGCTGCCTGCTGTATGAGCATACGCCCATCTACCCTGTGACTGAGGTTGGCACTAATGACATCCCCCCCCCCCCCCGACCAATCAATTTGCCATCCCTGCTTTTTTTTTAAAAGCAGTACAGTATCACGAGAGCTACGTCCAACAAACGTAGCCCCATTCGATAAAGCGGGAAATTACTTAGTTTTTTGCAGTGAGGGCATTTTTGGCCTCCACCGAAATGTATATTTGACATTTCTAGGCAGTTTTATTTTTTCCAGGGACTGGACTTTTACACCCCATGTAGAATATTGTTAGCAAAACTAAAGTTACACGATTTAGGAGCCACATAGAAGCAAATTTATTATTGAGAAATACATAATTATTACAAATCAGTAAAGTCAAACCTATGTGCTTATAGACGGACATCAATCAGTTTATCGGGCGACCCCATTTGATTGTTTTCTAAAGCTGATCATTTACTAAAACTGATCATTTTCTGAGCAACACAAAAGTAAAAAGAAATTGGTAAAAAAAAACCACACGTTATATTGTCATCAAAACATGACTAATTCTATGGGGCAGTGACGCGACGTAGTATTATTGTATATAACTCTATGGTGGAGCCGTTACTGGGTTAGCTGCAAGGTGCACTGGTGGGGGAAAAGAAGAGCGTCTTACTGAAGCCAATGCTATTAGACCGGATTTCTTAGGCCTAAAATGTGCTATTTTTGTCGATTTGTTGGCAGTTGCTGACGTATTTTAGCAAGTGGAATCTTTACTTTCCAATTACAACCTAAGCAGCATAAGGGATTGGAGAAAACAACGGTTTTTTAAGCCTACGAAAGCACTGGCTTGAATAGAAGAGCCGTTGTTTAACCCACCATTTCGATCTAGTGCCCCTTGCAGGTATCGCTCTTGTAGCCATATGACGTCACTTGACGCTGTTCTATTTATTTAACGTTCCTATAATGTTATTGTGATGCAGAGGTAAGAGAGTGCTGACGTTTTTACGTTGTTTATGATCTTTTTGCTTGGTAACGAAAGCAGGAATTTTTTTTCAATCGATTCATTTTTGATGGACGATTATTACAAGTAAAGTATTGTTGTACAACAAACAGATATGGTTTAGTATAAAGAGTAAAGGTACGGTCTTTATTATTGTTGCTGAAGAGCATCCATCTATTATAGGTGCCTAAGTTACTAGAAATACTTACCTGCTGATCTTTGTTGGGACTTACTTTTGTTGTCCATTGTTGGTGTGTCTTCCCTCCTAATTTTTCATGGATGCATGACCAAGATTTTATAAGGCCAGCTTTTGTAAACTTTACAATCCCCTGTCAATAAATTTCCAGTCATCATGTCGTTCCTTACTTCTTCACTTCCACTACACGGTTCACGACCTCATTACATCAAGTTGGTAGCAGAGCGTGGTTTAAGAACTAAGAAGAGAAGATGGTTCCACGCAGTAAGCCTATTCTCCATGACCTTTTGATGGCTTCCATTTAAAGACAGTCATTGTGATTCCGGGACTCAAGCATCCCTGTCAGCATCACTGGTAATGTGCCAAAATGTTATCCACAACGAAAGTAGTAAAAGGTATCGAAGTGCTAAACAAGAATAACTTTATTTTGTGGGCCCTAAGAGTAAAAGCATACCTTAGAAAAAAGGGACATTTCAAGAGAGCCATTACAGACGCACGCCCTGATGCTCCCGCTGCTGATGACGTCAGTAAGGCATGGGAAGACTCCAATGATTACTGTATATCCTTTCTGACATCATGTATGGACGATAATCATTTACTTTTGTACGCCAATTATGCCACAGCCAAAGAAATTTGGGATGCGTTACAAGCTCGTTACGGACAAACTGCAGGAGATTTTAACATACGTAGACAAATCGAGACGTATGATGCAATCACAAAAATACGTATGCAACCTACTGAAACTGTAACAGATTATTTCCTACGTGTTCGTTTATTAGCTACACAGTGCAGTCAGTTAGGCCGCCAAGTCCCAGATAATCAATTGGTTTATTATGCTCTTGAAGGAATCGATCGCAGAGACCTCAAAATGACGGTCCATACATAGTCTTCAAATGAACTACACAGTTACGTTAGACGAAGCAGAGCAAAAATTAACCGAATTTGGAAAGAAAAAGAGGCATGGGCAGGATGATGTACACCAAGATGTTTTCAGTGCCAGTTCTACGATAGACCCCACTATAAGTTTCCGACAAACAAAGAACAAAGGCAATCGTGGCAACAGGAAAACAAACCCCCCATTGCCTACACCTTCCTCATCAAAAGTGGTTAGTGGGCAACAGATTGCTTCTTGTTCGTTTTGTTCCAAAAGAGGTCACGAAGCTCTTCATTGCTGGAAAAAATTAAAGAGTGAGGGGTTACCATTGCCTCCGGAAGCAAATAAACGATTCTGTAATAAAAATAAAAGTCGGTATAACAGTAATGTACGTTTCGTGGCTCCAAATTCAACCTATGCTGATACAAATGCAGCTGTGGTCCCCACACAAGACTCAACTCCAAGTTTACCTAACCTAACCTCGGGGAATAGCTTTAACGAATTACGAATGCCAACACAACACCTTCAAGGACTTTCAAACGCTTTTCAGATGGTGAACAATGACGACATTACAGTGTCAAAGGCTCGATTTGCATATTTTACTCGTTTGTTGTTTGTTGCAAAAGTTAAGGTGAGATCACGTCAAAAAAAACGTTCCCTCGTCACGGACCTGGAACTGTGATACGGGTGCAGCATGCCACCTCACGTGTCATTTAGAATGGCTACAGAACCCAACGCCAGTTGATATCCCAATAGCTTTATCTGGAAAAAACACAATAATTCGTGCAACGTATCAGGGTAATGTGATTCTAGAAACACCATATGGCCGTATAACCATAACTGATGTACTTTATGCCCCAGCAGTTGCTGATAACCTGCTCTCAGTAATACTCCTGGACGAAAAAGGTATTTTCTACCAAGGCGGTAATGGGCACATGATTTTTCATACTAAAGATGGGAAAATCGTAGGTCTTGCACATGCACGTAATAGATCCTACATTCTAGATGTTATGACTCATTGTAGAACGACGCCAAAAGAACGAGATGAGATGATCAATTGTCGACTTGCAACAATTTCATGGAATCTCTGGCATCACAGATTGGGACATCTGTCTCAAAACCGCATGGAGCAAATATTGAAACATGGACTTCTCCGTGATGTGAGTGTCACGAGGGGCGTAATCCAGGACTGTGATGGATGTATACGTGGCAAGATGCGTGCATCTCCATACTCAGGACATCACGAAATTTCAACTGATCGCACACTTAGTCTTCTGCACACAGACACCGCTGGTCCGATGTCTGTTGAATCCAAGACTCACGGAAAATATATATATTTAATCGTGGATGACTATAGCAGAAGATATTTTGTGTATTTCCTCACATCGAGAGCAAACCTGTTTGATGCCTTTCGTCACTTCGTTTCATTAAGAGAGAACGAGACTGGCCATCGAGTTAGTGCCTTCAAAAGTGATAACGCACTTGAAGCATGCTCTCATGCGATGGAAGATTACTGTTCAGAGCATGGTATTCGACACATTCGAACTACGGTGCAGAATCCAAGCCAGAACGGAGTAGCTGAGAGAGGGTTAGGTCTTCTTGTGGAACAAGCACGGTGTTTACTTGCTTCCTCTGAATTACCTCCAGAGTATTGGCCATTTGCCGTACTGATTTCAAGCTACTTGCATAATATTTCACCGACGAAAAGCTTAGGGGAAAAGGAATCTCCTATGATGCGATGGGCTCCTCATCGACCTAGACCGAGTGGACGGCATCATCGCACATTCGGATGTTTAACCTACTATCTCCAGCCTCCATTTCATCGTGACAAGTTGGCACCAAGGGGAATACCTGCGATTTTCCTTGGTTATGGAACTAATCGTTCTGGTTACCTACTGTACAACCCAGTATCCGATAAATACTTGTACAGTAGACACGTCCACTTTGTCGAAGATATAAAGGGAGTAACACTTTTGCGACAGTCAGGTGTAAAACTTGTGCCTGAGCAACAGTATCTAATTATTGATACGAGTGACAGTAAAGATGATGCCCAGAATACACATGGTGCTCCACCACAGCCTGATGAACAGCCACGTCAAGCTGATGATCAACCTGTTGTGCGTCGGCGTGTACGTCCCCCTGGAACAACCAAAGCTGTGATGGATGAGCGTCGTCGACTAGCGGCACAAGAACAGGATGCCCAGGCGCAAACAATACGATATTTACAGTTAGAAGAACCTGAAGATATCCTGCAGGACAGTGTTTTGTGGGATTCACTAGTTGAGCGACCATGTATAAGTGAATGCATGCTTACAAGAGTTGGGGATGTCGGTAATATAGACCTGGGTAATCAACAGATTCCACGCATTTGCACAGCCAGATTCATCCCACCTAGCGCCAATAAGTTAACCTCAAAGCCCTTGCCTAAAACCTATCAGGAAGCAATGGCGAGTTCTGAGGCTGAAGGTTGGCTTGCCGCCATGCAGGATGAGATGAACAGTATGGCTAGACACCATGTGTGGGATCTAGTAGAAAAACCAGTGAACACCAAAATAATTAAATCCAAATGGGTGTTTGTGCGTAAGTATAATCCAGATGGGAGTCTACGAAAATACAAAGCCCGATTAGTCGCAGCTGGTTGGGGGTTGCAAGAAGGTAAAGATTATGAAATTGCCTATTCACCAACTGTAAAAATCGATTCGGTTCGTCTTATTCTTTGTCTTGCTGCTGCTAAAGGTTATACTCTCACATTCTATGATGTAACCAGTGTATATCTTTGGTCAGATATTGGGCCTATTGATACTTACTTGCAACAGGCTCCTGGCTTCGCAACACAGCCAGTGGGGAGTCAGGTGGACAAAGTCTGTAAGTTGCGAAAGAGTATTTATGGTCTTCCATCGAGCGGTCGTATGTGGAATGAAAAACTTAACGAGATTTTGCTAGAAATCGGTTTAACTCGTTCGGATTTCGATCCATGTGTTTACTATGTATTTCAAACAGAAGGATTGTTTGCCGCTTTTGTATTTGTAGATGATAACCTTTTTGCTTCGTCTTCGGATGAGCTCACGAAATATTATGTGACTAAGATAAGAGAACAAATAGAGCTACTAGAAGTTAAAGGGAAACTGTACTTAGGTTTGCAGATAGTTATCAGAACCAACGAAGTTACAATTAGCCAAAGTAACTATATTAAAGAATTGTTACTCGAACATAGAATGGCAGATTGTAGAGCAGTCAGGGCAATAGGAGATCCTAACCAAAAAATAACTGAAGCTGAGAGCTCCCCTGAAGTAAATAAAACCGCTTACCAGGAATTGTTAGGTTCTTTATTGTACTTGTCAACGACAAGCCGCCCAGACTTGTCGTACCAGATTGTTGTGTTGAGCCAGTTTAACCACAATCCTAAACAGTTGCATATGGGTGCATTAAAAAGAGTCCTGAGGTACTTGAAAGGTACTTCGGATTACTGCATCCATTACCAGAAGGAGAAAATAGGGTTACTAAGAGCCCAGTCAGATGCAAGCTGGGATAGTAGTTGTCGTGGTTCAAGGTCATTCACAGGATATGCTATATTTCTTGGTAATTTGCCCATTTCATGGAAAACCAGAAAACAAAAGCTGGTAGCCTTGAGTAGCTGCGAAGCAGAAATGATTGCAATTTCAGAAGTGGTCAAAGAGTTAATAGTTGTTGGTGGTGTTGTTAGTGAGATAAGTCCAGCTCTTGTGGCTTATCCAATCCAGGTACAGTCTGACAGTTTGTCTGCCATACAGTTGACTAAAAGTGGAGGAAATGCGTCCACACGACATTTTTCTCGAAAAGTCAACTTCGTTAGAAGTGAGATACAGAGAGGATTTGTAGAATTGGTACACCTACCGGGGGATCAATTAAGTGTGGATGTGCTAACCAAAAATGTGTCAGGCGTTAAAATTAAAAAGGTCATGGAGAGGGAATTTGCTTTGTGCTGAACGATGTGAAAATTGGGATAATGTAAATTTGCGTTTGTGCTGAAACGATGTGAAGAGTGGGACAATATAAATTGTACTACAAATTTGTTTATTTGATGATGGGAATTTAAGACGGTGTAACTTGACTAACTTAGTAGTAAGTATAGTAAATATAACAACTAAAAACTCCAAAGATAAAACTGAGTAAAAGGTTTTAGTGGTGTTAAGTTTAACTAATTGGCTGTAAAGCAGAACTAACTTTATTGCATAACTAATGGGACTGTTTGGTTGTGTTCAATACCGGGGGATCCTGATGGACAATTATTACAAGGAAAGTATTGTTGTACAACAAACAGATATGGTTTAGTATAAAGAGTAAAGGTACGGTCTTTATTATTGTTGCTGAAGAGCATCCATCTATTATAGGTGCCTAAGTTACTAGAAATACTTACCTGCTGATCTTTGTTGGGACTTACTTTTGTTGTCCATTGTTGGTGTGTCTTCCCTCCTAATTTTTCATGGATGCATGACCAAGATTTTATAAGGCCAGCTTTTGTAAACTTTACAATCCCCTGTCAATAAATTTCCAGTCATCATGTCGTTCCTTACTTCTTCACTTCCACTACACGGTTCACGACCTCATTACATCAATTTTTAAGTAGGCCAAATATAATACGTGATCATGGTCGTGATGCGTAATAATCGTAGCTACGAACGTCCTATTAGATTAGATTAGTATTTTATCATTACATCGGTTGGTTGTTTGACTGTGTGAGCAAGCAAATGCCACCGTTATCGTAGTACTGAGCCTTTTCGGAAGCCATGACCGCTAGCCCTGTTCTTACACGTCGGAACACAACAATATTTTTTATTGATACTGTTCGAGCGAAATAGTAGCTGCTGTTAGGCTGGAGTGAATAGCGAAGAACCAGTAGTATTGCAGCACCTCTAGTGGTTCAAAGAGACTAAAGTGCCCCATTTCTGATAAGACTACAGACGTTTTAGTGCTGCATGCTACTGGTGACCACCAGAAATAATCTGATTGGTTGAATCCATCATTCGTTTTGTATTGCCACAATTCCTGATAAGACACAGAAGTTTTAATGCAGGACGCTTCAGATGACCGCCAGAAAAAAACTAACTGGCTTCATCCATCA
>JAHWFP010069208.1:54974-71248 GCA_023313725.1 Lithobius niger | reverse complement strand
TTTAGTTGGATTTTCGACATTTTCTCATAGAACATTATTTGTCGCAATTAATGATGCATAGAACTACTGTGGTAAGTTTCATCATGACATGTTCATCCGTTTATTAATGGTCGTGAAAAGTGCTTCACTGTATGTGGTTCTGTTACTATTTACATATTTTGGTATATAAGGCATATACTCCAGCCCAACATGCGTTCAGATTGCGTGGAGCAGCCCATTTTCTTATTGCCCATACACAAACTAAGCCCAAAAGGTGCATGGTTTTGTCCGCCACGTCTTAATCCTTTTGAATTTTGTTGCTAAGCTACCTCACTACTGTAACAGGCGTTGGTTGGGTTGCTGCGGATTTGGGTTGGAGAGGGAATTCAGGGCCGTTGGTAAGCAAATAAGTGACCTTGACAACGGTTTCTGCTAGTTGATTAATTCCGGTGACATTCTTTGCTTATAAGCACTGATCAATGAAACCTAATTAAAAAAAATTTCTAAATGTAAACACACACACCACCCGAATTTGGTGCCCCTGTCAGTCATTTATCTGCCCCCCCCCCTCCTAGACATACGGAGGGGGGGGGGGATGGCCGTTAGTGCATGTTTAGCAGGTTAGCCGAACAGGAAATTACTCTATTACAACATAAGTATAAAAACCTCACACATAATGACTAGTGCCAGAACAATACCGTATAAAACGAAGAAGACAATAGGAAAACACAAGTATTACCAGTAATTAAACGGAGGATCGGTAGTTGTACTGAACGTGTAGGCCAGTTTAATGCGCTTGACTTGGCGCTAAGGCTATACAGTCCCATGAAAGAACATTCAAGCCTGTCATTTGAGATGACAGCAACTTTCTCGCTTTTTTACGTCCGTCGTTCTGTGGTCAGTTTTCGACGTCATTTCAGTCCAAGGTAACAAGTCCAGTGAAGAATACTCCTTAAAGTTTAAATCTTGCATCAAATGGAAGTTACATTCGACCGACTTCTTGTGGTTGGAGAGAAACAACACACTTTTAGACACCTACAGAAATTCCACCATCCAGACTGGCAACTTCAAAATAGACAATTCGACCGAGGAGGCTTAACACCTGCGTTCCAGGCGAGTTACTACCCACTGACATGGATTCGGTAACCGTAGACTTGTTGTTCACATGCGTGCGTGGATTCTATGCATTCTGTCTTATTTTGACCATCTTTTCGTATTCATTGTCAATGAAGAATTTTCGCAAGTCTTATCCCTTGGTGTGTTTCATGAGTTTTACCATTGGGTATTTTGT
Organism: Lithobius niger; assembly: GCA_023313725.1. Classification (NCBI taxonomy): domain Eukaryota; kingdom Metazoa; phylum Arthropoda; class Chilopoda; order Lithobiomorpha; family Lithobiidae; genus Lithobius; species Lithobius niger. Next base: position 69,978 of record JAHWFP010069208.1, on the reverse strand, counting down.
TGCACAAATTGTTATGAGTACGTGTGACGTCAGCAACGACGCGGCTGGCTGTATTTTGGGGCTTTCAGCTTTTTGCATTCGCGCGACATATTGCTGGCTCAGCGTTATAACGTTTAAGATGTGGCGAACTCTCCATCCCAAGAGAGTGCTCCTCCATTCCAAAACTGGAACCAACCAACCTTCAACGGATTGGAAACCTGTTTTGTGGTCGTCCTTGTATGGTGTTGGTTTACCAGCACTGATTATTTTTGTCGTACTTATTACCAAGGATCTTCCGGTACGTCAACATCGAAGCTATCAAAATTACCGTCCACCCGGATTGAACCAGCTCCAAAGTTGGATTTTGTACGTGTCTTTAACAACCCTTTACGTCACCAATAACTTATTCTGCTTGCTTGTTTGTTACAACGTGCACAGCATGCGTAAGGAAGGGGCCAAGTACGGGATATCTGTTGAAGAAATACGTCACAAGTGAGTTTTTTGGGGTTTGTAGTCTTTCGAGTTTGTGTGACGTTCCAAAACCATATCAGGTGGTTTCTTCATTTTATAATTTGATTCCGTGGCTTATTTTGACTAATTTGTCTCTTCCAATAACTGTTTGCTTAGACATTTTTGTTTTACAATTTTCGTTTTAATGTTTTTTTTAAAACCATGCAATCAGTTTTCTTTGCATCCCATATTGTTCTGTTGTTCTCCGTTACCTCATTTATTGCGCTTAGTTGATCGACTTGGTTTAAGTCGAAATTGTTTAGCTGCTTAATTAAACCACCACTTAGCAGAATGAAATTTCATTTGATCAGTTACCATAAGATTAGCCTAGATTAATAGAACAGTGTAATAGTGATAAGATAACTTGATTTTAACTGCACCAGCCTTATATTACAATTAACTAGCTCAGAGGTTCTCAACCTTTCGACAGTATACCTCCCCACTGGGACTTTTCTACAGTATTCCTCCCCTTTGCGACTAGCATGCAGTGGTCGCCCCCCCCCCCCCCACATTCCTGTGAACATTTTTTTAATAAAATGAATTGTAACTAGTAAGAATTGAAATTCTAACACCAATGTAGTTTTAAAACTCAGTTAACAGCAGGTCAAAGGCTGTCATTGACAATAATTTTACGATGTGTACTTTAAAAAAGTTTACTACTCATCGTTACAGTATGGTGCTGGCGGGAGGCGCGCCTCACTGGTTGGGAAACGCTGAATTAACCGAGTCGCTCGCCGACGCTCGCTCATTCGCGTCGCCTCGTTCGCTCGAGGACATTTCTTGTGCAAGTCCTAATGCTGCTGACAGGAAATTCTACATCAAAAAAGCGATCACTCTATTAATCAAGCAATAATGATAGTTGCAGCGCGCTTTTTTCGTAAGGTTTCAGTTCATAAACAAAGTATAACTTATGCCTACTCTTCCATTCCTCTTTGTTTACGTTAATAAGTCTTGTTACTAATTTTGCAACCTGATCCCGGATGTGAACAGATTATTTGTTTTATGTATATTAATTGTGCTGCGTAAGCTGCACAGTATCAGCAACACCAGAGCCGAACACCAGGAACCGCACTTCGCCTGTTTGTGTTAGTACCACAAAATCACTATAAATTCTTCTACTACACTTACATAGTTTTTCTTGTAGCACTTATTTTAAGAATGTTTACTTTACGTCCTGCTTTGTGTACGTTAGGGACCGGTCATTATTTATGGCCGGGGGTGGGCCGGAGGAAATGAAAATTTGACCACCAATTTTTCGATGACCCCCCCCCCTTCGAGACCCTGAAAAAAATCTTGTTTCTCCCAATCAAGGTCCAAAAATAATTTGATTCCCCACCCCCTCCCCCAAAAAAGGCTTTTCGTTTAGCCATTATTAGTGTCTGCAGATGATTCCTGATAGCCAACATTAGTGCTGCAGCCAAACTAAGTAAGCAGCCCTCTAAACCGACAGTTCCCATTAGCTGTAAGGAAACATGTCTTGTTTTTAATGAAAAGACATGTTGGATTTAAAATGTTCTATAAAACGTTCCTTACACCCATCTCTTATCGAAATTCATACAATAAGTATGATGAACACACCGTTTGCTTGTATGCCCACATCCGCAACATATTAGCTCCTAAAAGACCAAAGAAGCCAAGAAACCAGGTCCAAAGGCGTTTCTACAAGTTTTTTGTAAAAACTTGACTTGCAGAAATTGTCCGAAGCTGAAGCGTTTTTAGAAATTTTGACTGCTGAAAGTGCCATTTTTAGGTCCAAAAATGACTTTTTCTTCCAGTTGGTGAGTGTTTTTTTGCCCCCCCCCCTCCCTTCTTGACGGATCTGAAAAAAGTTTAAGACCCCTCCCTCGAGAGGGTACAAAACCTTCATGACCCTCCCCCCAATTTCCTCCAGCCTCCCGGCGATAAATAATGACCGGTCCCTTAGCGTTTTTGTTCATTACTCTAGTTCTCCCCATCCCCATTGCCGAAATAGTTTTAAAATATCCAAACACAATGAAGCGACATTAACAAAGAATATCTCAAAGGTTTGTTGACAGACTTAACTACCATTTCGTGCGGTTTTATCGCAAGTCAGGCTTGTATACACGCAGCACAAAATCACACCCACAAACTATTAGTTCGTGTTTGCCACAATTATGCTGGACTACCGCAACACCAGCTAATGGTATAAAGTGGACACAGCTGATCGAATATCGATGTTTTACAAAAGCAAACGTAGAAATATTTCTGAAACCCTTTTCTGTTATCAATATATTTTGTTTCAGTAATATATCATTTGCAATATAGCATATACTTTTGAATCCGTAATTTCCAATCTTATTTTTTTTTTTTTTTAGGTTCAGTAGATTCCTGAAGCTTTTCGCTATTACAGGATTCCTTCCACTGTTAGATTTCCTGATTACCCACACCCTGATTGTGATTATCAACACGCCAACTTCTGTCGCCGTGGCTTTCGGTTTGATTGGTGAATCTGAAGGACTTTGGCTCTTCTTCATTTACTGCTGTAACAGAACCGTACTTCAAACCGTAAAGAAGAAACTGCAATCAGCGTTCCGTTTAGTTTGCCCGTTGCTGCCGTCACAACATGAGTCGCCAAAATCGGTACCAGACCAAAATCTAGACTTGTAACGGGAAGAAGAAGAAGAAAAAGAACGGCTTTATTCACAATAAAATTACAAAATCATAAAAAAATACTTGAAAGACCGAAGTGTTGTTTATGCCAGTACATATTTTTTTTTTATAAATTACTTTGGAGTTACGTAGGTTAAAGCATGATCTTACTTTAACTTGCTTGTTGCTTCACAACAAAATCGATTTTAACTTTGGGTACTTCTTCACACTGCGTACTGGCAGTATTACTAAGGGGCATCCGTTGAAACTGGCAGCGGCTCGCGCCTCCCCAGGGAGGTGCGCCTCACTGGTTGGGAAACGCTGAATTAGCCGAGTCGCTCGCCGACGCACTGCGTACTTCTTCACACTGCGTACTGGCAGTATTACTAGGGGGCATCCGTTGAAACTGGTTGCACGGACTTTCTCTCGGAGTTGTCGAGGCCAATTTTTCTCGTTTCGGGTAGTGAATGTTTGGAACTCCCTTCCTGAGCATGTGGTTATGGCGTGCAATGTGGCATCCTTTAAAGTAAAGCTATCAGCTATAAACGCTCATCTTTTATCTTTTACACAATACAAGTTTAACTAGTGGTGCTGGTTTTTGTGACCAATTTGTAGCCTTTCCATATCCAGTCGTGTTTTTTAATTTTTTATTTATTTTTTTTATTTTTAATTCTTTTAAGTCAAGGCTGGCAGTAAGTGATCCTTGGATCCTTGCCAGACCTGTCGCTTCTGCGGCAAATCTTCTTATATCTTATATCTTAATACAAATTTCGAATACAACATCCAACAAGGTCACAACAAGACAAACGAACAATTTAAAACAACAGTCAGGATGAGAAAGACGGGACAAAAGACAGACAGACAGACAGACAGACAGAAGGACAGACAAAGGACAAAAGTGGTTAGGGAAGTTAAAATCATAAAAGGGGCGAAAGATAGATAGATCAGGAAACGTGAAGATAATCTGATAATTTCAGAACTTTTATTCTTTTAATGCATAACAGTAGAAGCATTCTCTAATGTGTATACAAACAGTTTCTTCCGAAAAGAGTAAAAAGTGCCAGCAGCCTTAATACAACAGGGAATCTGGTTCCAGACCGAGACCACGCTGCCTCTTAAATTAATGATCGTTTGCCGAGTTCAGTACGTCGAAATTCGTAATGCAACTGACGACTCTGCCTAGTGGAATGAGAATGGACAGCAGAGTTCTGAACAGCCATACGTGGACCAGCGCCATGGATTTCATGCATAAATGCATATACACTATTTCGAAAGAAATCAGATCATGTAGTGGTAAAATTTGCAAATGCTTGAACAGAGTAAGGGAATGTTCTCTAGACACGAAGGTGGGAATTGAACGAACCACACTTTCTTTTTGACGTTTTACCAGTCCCTCCTGATTAGACTTACTATAGTGTTCATCCAAGTTAACTAACAATAATTTAGGCATGGGTAGACTAAGCACAGGTTTGCACAGGTAGCAGACGTAGCACAGTTTGGCCATTTTAGTCATAAGTACGACCAGGAGACAAGATGACACCGTCACTACCAGGAATTATAGTATAACGCTGCAATTCTAACGAACCGCTGACATTTCACAGCGCTGCTTGCTGTACAGATGGGCATCCGACCATCTGCACTGTGACTAAGGTTGATGCTAATGCCCTAGCTGTCCACGTGCCGTTAAGCCTCAATTTCCCCCGCGCCTATCTATTTATCATCCCTGTACAGTTATCTACAGTATCACGAGCGCTATGCCTCGTGATCAACACGTGTACCCCTACGATAAAACGGGAAATTGCTTAAGTTTTATGCAGTCTGGCATTTTCGCATCTACCGAAAAGTACTTGACAGTTCTACGCTTCATTAGTTCCTAAATCTGATTCTGTAGAAATCTGATGGGTTAACGTGTAATGGAATGACTCTATTTAAAAAAAAAATTACAACAAATAGCAATAATCTACGAGGCAGGAATAGGAACAAGGATTAATTAAACTTTCATAAGTCTACTCCAGTTCACCACATCTGTTGGAACACTGGATTAATGTGCCAATACTTGGGCTCAAAAATTGGACATGCTGGTCTGTCTGTATCAAGGTTTTTCCCGGAGTTCAGGATCATCAGTTAACACGGTGTTCGTAGCCCTACATTACCGGAGCAGCTGAATCACCGACTTTAGGAAAAAAAAAACATCAATAAACCTCAAATCAACAAAAGTGGTCTCTTTCATTCATTAGGCCTTGGCAACCCGGCATCATGTCTTCTGTTGTGGTTCCAAGACTGATTCAAAGGCCAAAGTTATACCGCAGAGCGATACTGACACTGCCATATGCTTATAAGTCAATGGCAGCATTAACACGCAAATACACATGCACGTATACATGTAAACAGACATTGTTTAATCTCCACTGCGCCATACACCAAGTGAACAGAAAGGAACACACAATAAAGCGTGAATCATGAAACAGGACGAAAAGCCAAATCCGCTCGTTAGGTGATTAATCAATAAAGAGAGATGCAAACCTGTTTTTTTTGGACTAAGTGTTTGCTTGCATGTATATGTGTCCGTGTTAAATGCTGCCTACGCTGTTTTCTTATGCACGTGTCAGTATGGCTGAGTGATAGGACTTCCGCATTTGGTCGAAAAGGTAGAGGGTTTAATTCTTACTCAGGCAGTCTGGCATTTAAAGGCGCCTTCTCACCTTTTCAACTCCTAGATGCAGTACCGTAGAATCTTCGAGCAATATAAAGAAAATAGCGGTAAATTAAAAACAAGCGGCTACAGCGACTGCCTAGTCGCACCGGTCTTCTGTACAGTTCCCCCACTTCCAATGTTGAGGCGCACACCTCTATCATGCACTACAACGGCGGCTGTCTCTATTATACTAATCTAAAAGCAGTAACCATCACAATTGCTGGTTTAAAATGTGTTAGCTTTTAGGCCTATTTTACATTTTAGGCTTAATTGTCTGCTTTTAGGCCTAACGAGCAGTTTTAATTTCGTAAGTATCAGCTAACGGAGAGTTGAATTGTATAGTAAGCATATTCATTTTTGCAACACGGTGCGCCTTCAGGTACACAGTTACAGTGTTAACAACATAATGCGCAACGTAGCCTATATAGATCAGTGGGGAAGTGACGAGAGAGACGCTGTTGATGATGCTGTTGCGACTCGTAGCAACTTGACATTGCCGTGGTAACATGATTTTAGGCCTAATTTTTATTTTTTAGGCCTAATTTTTTTAATGCAGTTTTAATTTCATAAGTTGCAGATAGGCCTGATGGAGAATTTATTCTACGGTAAACCTATTCATTCACGCAACAATGCGACGAGACTATTTTAAACGAAGCTAAAAGCCATTTCTTTTTATTGCGTGTTATCTTAGGATTTCAAATCGACGATCAAATGTTATTATTTAATTTAGTGACGTCGAAGAAGTCTATTAGCTATAAGGAAGTAAGGATGTTTTAATTTGCCATGTTTTCTAACTTACTCTCACACTGAATCGAACGTTGTAAACAGTGGTCGTCAATTTCTGGTACCGTTGCGAAGTTGAAAAAAAGCGACGGACGGACGAACTGACAAAGTCGTTGCAATAGTCTTCTCAGCCGGTACGGCTGTACAGAAGACTAAAAAAAAGGAACAACACTTCGCAGCAGCGCCGCGAATTTTCATAACTAAAACTAGATCACGTTACCCACATTATTCGATGACGGAGAATCTGGAACATGGATGCTGTGTTTAGAATATGGGCAATGCTATCGAAATGGTAAACCAGCGCCTTTAAGTCCGAAAGGCAACAGAAATAGCCTTGCAGCTGCATTTATGTATTATCGAGCCGATTTTCCATTCCGTCTTGTTTATTCTTGATTTCACGTTTATTATGTGTTCCTTTATGTTCACTTTGTGTGTGATACGCAAACAAACGTCCCTCCAGTGGCAATTAGAAAGTTTTTATAGGTGTACGTATGTGTCCATGTGCTGCCTATGGCTGTTTCCTTTTGACCGTATCAGTACGGCTTAGCAGCAGGACTTCGGCCTTTGGCCGTAAAGGTCGACGGTTCGATTCCCGCTCAGGCAGTCCAAAAGGCAACGGAAATAGGTTTGCATCTGCATTTATTTCTTACTTATCCAGGTGATTTGGCTTTCCGTCACGTTTGTATGCAATCGGTCGTGCCCTTTGCTTTACTGGTAGATCTCCGCAGGAGCGTTTTTGTTGTCTTCACAGGTACCAAGAGTGCAATGCAGAGCATAAATACATTTTATTCACGCAATTCCATGGTGCATTCAGTCCAGCAGCATATTCCAGTGGCATTCTTAAAGGAAGGCAAAAAGGTAACCCTAAGTTGGGTTTAAAGTCACATCGGGGGGGGGGGGGGATTGAGGCTTAATGGCGCGTCGACAACTTGGTCATTAGCGCCAACACACACATCGGGGCTCCGAGGTAATGAGTAGGCTTACTTAGGTCCCCGGTTGCCGTTGACTTACCAGAGATAAAAGATCTGCCACTTTTGTCGAGTATAACGTACTATTCAGCAGTGGTTCAACAATGTGTCAGAATATTGTGGAAATGAACTGTGAATTGATTATACGTAATTTAAACAAAAGAGATTGTACCGCAAAATCGTTAGGCCTAACATTATTTTGATGCGGTTCATTGCAGATGCGTATTCGAAAGATTAAGACATTGACAAATCATTTACGTTAAAAAGAAAAGCAAATATATAGCAGTGTGCCAACTTTTTAAGTTGCATTTTGTGTCTGATGAGTGGAAACATGGCTCACTTGGCTGATGCTATAGTTTGTTCCACTTTGTGTTTTCAGAAAACTGACTGGATGACGACTCGTTTCCTTAAACTAAAAGTGCAAAAACATGTGGATATCACATTTGTACACTCAACAAAGTTACTGTTAGAGTTTACGAATGGGATGTTTACGGATTTTTTGTACTCGTTGTGGAAGAAAATGTGACGTCATACAGTCAGTTTTCTGAAAGCATAATGTGGAACAAAGTATAGGCTTATCCTAGCAAGCAGAACAACATGATTTTTCATTGTTACTTAGAGGCTCAGCTATCTGACTCAGCTCTCTGGCTACTTCATATGGTAATCATGGCGACATTGAACAATGGTTAGTTTAAAGTTGGCCAGAAAGTGGGCAGCCAGGAATGGCGTCATCTGACAGCACAATTTTAACAGGCACTAGCCTAGCTTGCCACTTACATAAGCCCCGACCTCAGCCACAAACTGAATTTTCGGGAACTGAAGGGCCATGTGTAGCCTCGTGCTCATGTCGATTGCGGTATGTAAAACATCTTATGGATTTCCAATTGGGACCTATCAAAATTGTCCCTCTCCTTCTGGAGTCATGGCTTCATCCGGAAACGCATCAAATCTCGAAAGTTACTGGGGCACTACGGAAGATTTTTAGTATACGGAAATATGTGAGAAGAATAGAAGTAGAAGTAGAAGAGTAGAAGTCCATAACAAGCCGTCACGGCATCATGATCAGAATTAAGAGTGCCATTAGGCAACCACAAAGAGCCCATAGTAGTACACTTAGTATTATGATGCTACAAATCAACAGCTTTAGCAACATCACACCCCAAATCCTAAAGCAACAGACCTAGACGAGACCTAACCAATTAAACTACCAATTTTTGTATCCAGCAGAACACGAAAAGCAGCCCATTTTTATCAAGCACCATGGAATCGGAATCCCATAACTCTTGGCTGCACTACAAAAATTAAAAAAAAATTTTCCCTTCCGAGGGTTTGAACAATTTTCCGCAAGTACAGTGATAGAGTAATCCCACAATGATTGCTGAATGCACGAATTACGAATTTCCGCCTTAACAAGATTTCACCATTGCCCAGACAAACCAAACGCTCCGAATCCCAAACAACACTCCACCCAAAACGTACGAATACAAAAGCCAAATCCAATGCTGGAGAAACTGATTAGTAAAGCGCCAGTAAATTCTTCTCTGACAGCAAGAGGCACTTAATACAGCATCATGGTCAGAAAAAGAAACGTCCGAGCCGTGCAAAAACTCACCCAAAGGTTCGAAGTGCGATGAAGGATCATAAGCATAAGGGGAACTAAAGCTCCTCACTGACGATAATGCCATCAGATGTTGTGGACTTAGGTTTCAAACTAAAAACTTCCAAGAGCCGCACAGCATCAGCATGGGTTTAGTAAACAATTACTGCTACAAACGTCCTATTTATTAAGACTCATTTAGTAAGCCCTCACTTGCAACCACACAATTCCCTCGGACTAAAATGTCAACCCCACAGAATGCCAAGACACCGCTCGAGACATTCCAACAAACATCCAAGATCCCTTGCTGAAAGAAAGATCAGAAAAAAAATAGAAACTACCGGTATTCTTGTTTTCCTTGTTTTATTCACCATCTGCTGTATGCAAGGAATCTGTTGTTGGAATGTCTCGTGTTGTCTCTTAAAATTGAATGTGTTGATTGTTTACATTTTTGGCATGTATGCAGAATGTGGGAGATTGTATCATAATGCTTTGAAAAATGTTTATTTGATTTGGTTTTCCATTTTAGCCCTGGTGACGCCTTATCAGACGAAAGCGCTTGGCTATGTAAAATTTGAAGGTGTCTTAATGGCTGAAACTTCTCCTTCTTTTAATCACGCAAATAGGTTACAGTGTGGGTTTGACAAGCAATCCACCCACTGGTCTCCTGTCGCCTCAGGAATTCCTCAAGGATCTATTCTCGGACGGTTGCTTTTTATAATCTTTACTGTGGGCATTGACTCTGAAACTTTACATCACTGCTGATAATTTGAAGGATCTTTCACCCTCTTGTCTTTCAGCTTCACTTCAAGAAGACTTAGACCGAGTTAAAACTTGTGTATCCACAAATGATTTCAATCTTTATATTCTGACAAGTGTGACGTGATTCACTTCGGTCACAACAACCTATGCTACCTTTACTATATTCCAAATAATGTAACCTCTCCAAAAACGTACTATCTTAACCATGACAGTGTTGTCGATAGCTCACTCAAATTTCGTCAACGTACAGATTTCATTACAAATAAAATATTTACATCGCCCACTTCGTTCTCAAGTCTTTCTCAAAACTCGGTGGTCAACTTATCTCTTATCTTTTTCAAAACCATCTCCCAACCTGTTCTTAAGCACAGCAAGGACTTGCTACCATTATTTTTTCTCCACTATCAGGTCTTGCCGGCGCATTTTAATCAAACTTTGTAGACCACTTCAATAGCTTTCATATCATGATCGTCTTTTCCAACTGAATCTGTATATGGCTGCAAATAGACACAACTATGTCTTTCATTCCTTATTTTACGTGGTTTTATCCGATATTTTCCTATTTTCTGGTCTGATATTTTCAGCTTTGCTTCTGCCAGAACCAGAGATCATAATTTCAGGCTACTTCGTAATCTTACAAAGTTAAATATCACGCCTTGCTTTTTCTTACGAGCTGTTTATTCTTTTACCTGCTGCAATGAGGAAAGGGGGAAGGGGCGGAGGGGAATTGAGGTTTCATGGTGCGTCAACATCTAGGTCATTAGCGCCAAACTCAATCACAGTGCAGTTGCCGGGTACCACTGCACCACATATTACAGAGATGTTAACCAAACCCCAAATCTAGATATTATCATATCTGTACCTTCTGCAAAAATTGAAAAACCTCGGACACAAGGACAGAATCATCACCCAATTGGCACGCTCTACCTCATAAAAGTTGGAAACGTTGACCAACACACTCAAACTGGTGACAATCAATACGAACGTGATGGACCGCGAGTGGCCGGCGGCACCAATGGCATCCAGGAGGTATAACCCATTCAAAAGGAAGCAATGAGTACGTTTGGCGTGACCAATACGCAAATGGACTAACGCCACCTCTTTCGCTGCTATGACTGCCACCAGCATTAATTCCTTTAAAACAGGTTTGGCCAAGTTCTTACAACCTGCATTGTTTCTTTTTTTTTTTAAAGGTGGTGGGGGGTGAGCGTCATTGAGTTAGCCTTGGCTTGGTTGGCTTCATGTTAGACTGAGCGGAAAATTTCTTTATTACAACACTAGCATCGTACCCGGCTTCGCCCAGGGATTTGTTTAACCTGTGGTTGTTTCCCAGTATTTGCTCGGTGCTGCCTAATCGTTCACTGCAACAGTCGATTTTTGTTTGTGTAACACTCCCCCTTTCCGCCAATCCTCTCTCTCTCCCCTCTCCCCTCCTCCTTTTATCCCGTCCTCTCCCTCCCTCTCCTCTTGGTTTCCTTCTCGTTCTCCTGTTTGCTAATCTCCGTAATCTCTATAACTGTGGCTTGAGGGGACGGATGTCACTGTTGCTTTCCGCTTACCTCTCAGGCCGTTCTTTTCGTGTTCGTGTCGGGGCGGCTCTTTCCCGCCCGTTTGTCTTGGAGAATGGTGTGCCTCAAGGAGGTGTTCTTAGTGTCATCTTGTTTGCTATTGGGATCAACCCCATTGCTCAGCAAGCTGCTGTTCCCCAGTCATTGTTTGTCGATGACTTCGGCCTGCGCTTTCGAGCAGCTCGCATGCAGACCTGCGAGCGGCAGCTACAGCTGGCGATTAACAAAGTCCAGACCTGGGCGGTCAGTAATGGTTTCCGGTTTTCTCCGGACAAGATTGTATGCATTCACTTTTGCCGCCAACGAACGCTGCACCCAGATCCTTGCCTGTACTTGGGGCAGGCGCAGATTCCTGTTGTCCCACAGGCTCGTTTCCTGGGTCTGGTGTTCGATTCCAGGTTATCTTGGCTTCCACACTTGCGCCAACTTAAAGAGAAGTCTTTGCGGGCACTTAACATCTTGCGGGTTCTGTCGGGCACTTCATGGGGTGCCGATCGCGCTGTCATGTTGCGCCTCTACAGAGCCCTTGTCCGCAGCAAACTTGATTATGCGTGCATGGTGTATGGTTCGGCTAGTGACTCGACCCTCCAGATGTTGGACACTGTGCATCACAGTGGCCTGCGTGTGGCGACTGGGGCATTTCGAACTTCTCCAGTGGTCAGCCTCTATGCTGAGGCCTCGGAGCCACCTTTGGCCATTCGTCGGCGAAAGCTGGCCATTCAGTATGCTGTGCGTTTACGTGCTGTGGAATCCAGTCCTGCTTGGTCCATGGTCTTTGGGCCAGACTTGCGAGTCGGTAGACGCAGGGTGGGTAAGGGTGATTTCCGCGATAGGCTCCAGCAGTCCTGTCAGGAGATAGCCTTTGAAATGCCCAGCGTCTTGAGGCTTGGGGGGATGCCAGTAGCCCCTTGGCTTGTCCCAAGTGGCATTTTCATTTTCGCTCTGGCGTCCCTCCCGAAGGGTTCCACTCTACCTGCGAGGTACTTACAGGAGTTCCGGCGGCTGTGTTCTCAGTACGCCGGTTATCAGCGGCTGTTTACTGATGGGTCGAAGTCAGACGCTGGCGTGGCTTGTGCTTGTGTTTGTAAGGGAGTGACGGTTGCCCATCGCCTTCCATCAGGCTATTCTGTGTTTTCTGCAGAGCTTTTGGCTCTCGGTTTGGCGGTGGAATGGATCCTTGGCCTTCAGGGCACGCATTTCATTATCTTTAGCGATTCCATGAGTGCCCTGGAGTCCTTGGCGAATTACAATCCTCGGAACCCCTTGACACAACGTGTCCAAGCTTTGCTTCCCGCTTGCCTGGCCAGCGGAAAACCGTGCTTTTCTGCTGGATCCCGGGCCATGTTGGGATAGGTGGAAATGAGCAAGCGGATTCTGCAGCAAAAGGGGCCCTTTCTGGCCCTCTCGGTAGGGATCTCAGGCTTGTTCCCTCGGACGCTTTTCCAACTCTGCGTCTGAGGTTACATGCTTTTTGGCAAGCCACGTGGGATGGACAGGACGGCAATAAATTACGAGCTATTAAAGGCACTGTTGAGGAATGGCCCTCGGCGTGTCGCCGCAGTCGCCGTGAGGAGGTGGTGTTGGCCCGTTTGCGCATTGGTCACACTCGACTTACTCACTGTTTCCTTTTGCGGGGGGGTTGACCCTCCTGAATGTTATTGGTGTCGGCGGCCACTTACGGTCCGGCACTTCCTTGTTGATTGTTGCCATCTTGATGGTTTTCGTCGTCGTTTCCATCTTCCGCATGACATTGTGCGTCAATTGGGCGATAAGTCTGTCCTCCTGTCCGGTGTTTTTCAATTTTTGCAGGAGGTACAGATGTATGACAAGATTTAGATTAGGGGTTTGAATAATATCTCTGTAATGTGTGGTGCAGTGGCAACCCGGACCACTGCACTGTGACTGAGGTTGGCGCTAATGACCAAGCTGTCGACGCGCCATTAAGCCTCAATCCCCCCCCCCTGTTTGCTATACGTAGTTGAACACGTACCCGGGTCCCGGCTCCCGTGCTCTTCTAGGTTCAGTTAATGCGTAATCGTATGCTTAATGGTAACAGCTCACTTTGTCCCCCCCCCCACTACTCCCAGTCTTTCGCTGTGGCTTAAGCGATGCGTACCGTGTGAAAAAGAAGTGTACATGACGTCATGTAATACTTGCCCTTGAGATTACCACGGTATTTAGTTAGAAGGATAATTGTTAGAGCCAATTGTTAGTCGAGATAACAATGTGCCAATTTCAACTTCTTTTCAGGGCAACAACGTCCCAGTTTCACCTTCAAGCCAAAGAATTGACACACTCGCACGTTTTCATCGTTCCCCTTCCGGGGGTTGTCGTTGCGGTTGCTTCATTTCTGCTATGAGACTTTGGTTTATAATGTAAGAAGATAAATATAATAACCTCAGACGTAATGACTAGTGCCGGTACAATATCGGGCAAAGCAAAGAACACAATGAGAAATAAAAAAAGAACTGTCAGCATATTTAAATGTAGGGATGGAAGCTGAACGTGTAGGCTATTTACTGCGCTTGACTTCACACTGTGGCTACTACAGTGAATAAGAAATCATCAAGTTTCACGAAAGAAAATTCAAGCGTGTAGCATTGAAAAGTAACGCGACACATTTGAGATGGCAACAACTTTCTCGGTTTTTAAGTGTGTCGTCCTACCGTTTGTTTCGGGCTTTTTTTTTTGTGCAAGGTAACAAGTCCAATGAAAAATATTTCCTTAAAGTTTAAATCGTGCGTCAAATGGAAGTTGGATCCAACCGAATTTTTTTGGTTGGAGAAACACAACGCTGTTTTAGATATTTATAGCAATTCGACATTGCAAGCGGGCAACTTCAAAATATCCTACACTGGTGACGAGGTTTACACCTGTGTTCCAGACGAGCTATTACCCACAGACATGGATTTGGTGACTATCGACCTGTTGTTCATGTACGTGCGTGGAACGTACATCATCTTTCTTATTTTGACCATATTTATTTATTCGTGCTCAGTGAATCATTTTCGCAAGTGTTATGCGTTGGTTTGTTTCATGACTTTTACTGTTGGATATTTTGTTGCACAATTCGTTGTAAATGCGTGCGATATCAACGACACTGCAGCTCGCAGCGTATTCTTGTTTGCGTGTTATTTCACTCGTGCCTCATATAGTTGGCTCACTGTAATATCGTTTAAAATGTGGCGAACTCTACATCCCAAGAGAGTATTCCTTCATTCCCAAACTGGCACAAATCCACTTTCGACTGATAAGAAAAGTATTTTGTGGTCGAGTTTGTACGGTTTTGGTTTACAAACACTGATCATATTTGTCGTTCTTGTTGCCCAGTATCTTCCCATACCCGTAGATCGAAACAGTCAAAATTACCCTCGACTCGGTTTGAACGTAGTCCAAAAATGGATTCTGTACATCACTCTGGCCGACATGTTAGTCATCAATAACTTATTCTGCCTTCTTGTTGGTTGCAACGTACACCGTATTCCGAAGGAAGGAGCCAAGTACGGGATATATATTGAAGAAATACGTCGCA
>JAHWFP010069208.1:24296-44974 GCA_023313725.1 Lithobius niger | reverse complement strand
GGCAAACTCCTGTAGTAATTACTGTTTCATAGCTTCACTGTTCCACCAAACCAACTCATTTACATTTCCGCCCGAATGAAGTCCCGTATCCCTGCAGTGTTACTGTTATCTAGCCGAATCACTCGCTTTAGTTCGCTCATTCGGCGTTGTCTCGCTTCGCTCGAGGACATTTCTTTTGCAAGTCTTATGCTGCTGACAGAAAATTTCACGTCAAAAAAGAGATCAGTCAATTAATAATGTAATGATGATCATCGTGGTGCGCGTTTTTCGTACGGTTTCAATTCATAAACAAACTATAACTTGTACCTACTCTTCCATTTCTCTTTGTTTATTTTAGTAAGTCTCGTTACTAATTTTGCAACCTGATCCCGAATGTAAACAGATTATTTTTTTATTAAATTTTTTATTAAATAAATTGTGCTGCGTAAGCTACACAGTACATAAGCAACGCCAGAACCGAACACCAGGAACCGCACGTCACCTGGTTTGAGTTAGTACTACCAAACCTCTCTAAATTCCTGTACTACCCATACATAGGTTTTCTTGTTTCACTTATGTTAAGAACTAGCGTCGTCTCGCTTCCCTCCCCCCCCCCCTCTCCCCCCCCCCCCCCCCATTTAATTTGCCGTTCGGTCGGTAGATGACATCGTATGTTCGTGCTGCTGGCCGTTGTGTCTCGGCGCAGCTACTATCTCAGCGGGTCTTGGCTGCTACTCTTATAATTTGCCGTTCCGTCGGTAGATGGCGGAGATGGCATCGTATGCAGCTGCTGCAGATGCAGAATGCTGCAGCGCTGCCGATGACTGCGTTGCGGATCTTGTGTAATTATATATATAGATGTTTACTTTACGTCTTGCTTTGTGTGCTTTATAGTGTCCACGACCTATCTTAAGTTCGCCGCAGAACGAACTCAGATAACCGATTGTACGTTTTTGGTAGCAGAGTGCCTTGTTGATATCCAAGATCGTTATAAAAACAATGGCGGCCGTCGGTTAAAGCCGCCTCTCCAGGAAGACGTAGCCGATCAACAAATACTGCAGGACTCAAGATAGGCCGCTCACACAATAGAGTATTTGTGTGTTAATTTAGTTTTCCCCAGTGGCGAAATGTTGTAAAATATCAAAAGACAATAAAGCGACATTAACGAAGATTATCTCAAAGGTTTGTCGACAGACCTAAACCATTTCGCGTGGTTTTATTGCAGGTCAGCCCTGTATACACGCAGCACCTTTTCCCAGAAACTGTTCGCATTTACCGAAATTAGACTCGACTACTGCTGAGTAGAGCACCAGCTAATGGTATAAAGTGCACACAACTGATATCGATGTTTTCTACAAACGCGAACGTAGAAACATTTCTGACACCCTTTTCTGTTATCAATACATTTTGTTTAAGTGATGTAGCAATCAGCATTTAATCTTTTTGTACCTTTGAAGCCCTAATTTCCAATATTTTTTTTTTTTTTAGGTTCATTAGATTCCTGAAGCTTTTCGCTATTACAGGATTCCTTCCAC
The DNA here is from genome assembly GCA_023313725.1 of Lithobius niger. Lineage (NCBI taxonomy): Eukaryota > Metazoa > Arthropoda > Chilopoda > Lithobiomorpha > Lithobiidae > Lithobius > Lithobius niger. Next base: position 43,460 of record JAHWFP010069208.1, on the reverse strand, counting down.
TGCTAGATTTCCTAATTACCCACACCCTGATTGTGATCATCCACACGCCAACTTCTGTCGCAGTGGCTTTCGGTTTGATTGGTGAATCTGAAGCATTTTGGCTCTTCTTCATTTACTGCTGCAACAGAACCGCCCTTCAAACCTTGAAGGAGAAACTGCAGTCAGCGTTCCGTTTAGTTTGCCCGTGGTTGCGGTCACAAGATGAGTTGCCAAAATCGGCACCAGACCAAAATCTATAGGTGTAACAGGTTTGGCCATCTTAGTCCTTAGTACGGCTAGGAGACAAGACGACACCGTTCCACCAGGAATTATATGATGGTGTAATTCAGTCGAACCTCTGACATTTCATAGTGCAGCATGTAACGGAGAAGCATCCGACCATCTGCACTGTGACTGCGGTTGGCGCCAGTGACCTAGTACCATTACCATCAATCCTCCCCCCCCCCCCAACTATTTGCCCATCCTTGTACAGCTATCTTGTAGCCGTACAAACGTAGCCCTATACGGTGAAAATGGATATTGCGTAGTTTTATGCAGTGAGGGCATTTTTTTTGGCCTCCACCCAAAAATATACTTGACATTTCCACATTTCATTCGTTCGTAAATCTGATTCCGTAGAAGTCTGACGAGTTAACGTGCAGTGGAATGACTCTATTAAAAAAAAATACAATTACAGTCTACGAGGCTGGAATAGGAGCATGGTTTAATTGAACTTTCATAACTCATAATTCTTCACAACTTGTTGGAGCGCTGAATTAAAGTACCAGTACTCGGGCTCAAAAACGGACATGCTCGTTTATATCAAGAGTTTTCTTGGAGTTCAGGATCATAAGACCGGAGCAGCTGAACCACCTCTTTTAGAAAAAAAAAATTATCAATAAACCTCAACTATCATCAAAAGTGATGTCTTTCATTCATTAGGCCTTGGCAACCCGGCGGCATGTCTTCTGTCATGGTTCCAAGACTGACTCAGCAAATGGTTACGCTATCATACATTTTGTCTGTGTTTATCGCAATACTGTATACGCAATCGAAAAATAAATACAGATGAAAACCTCTTTCCGTCGCCATTTGGACTTAAATGTCAGAATGCCTGAGCGGGAATTGAACTCTCGACCTTCACGACCAACGGCCGAAGTCATACCGATAAGCCGATACTGACACTGCCTAAGGAAATGACCATAGTCGGCATTCAACACGCACACCTATACATATAAGAAAACACGTTTCAATCGCCACTGGAGGAACACTTGTTTCGTGCCACCAAGAATTTATAGGGTTTGGGGGGGAATTTGAAACTCTAAAAGTCACTATTGAAACACGTTAGATCGGTCCCCATTAGTTCAGTCCGAGTTTTCAGAGGACGCCACGTGTTCCATCTGGTAATTTTTGCTCATTTTTCAGCCCAAATCTAAAGTAAACTAAATTACAACTAAGCTAGGCTAAATAATAATTAAACTCAAGCTAGTTTTGTTTAGTTTAGTTAGTTTTAGGCTAAAAACTGAGTAGAAACACCCACATAAAACAGATGGCGCCCTCTATAAAGTAAGAGTACACTAGTACGACTGTATCCAAGACGTTTCAGTAGGAGGTCTCAGTCAAAAATTCTCCTCCCAACCCTATAAATTCTTGGTGCCACACACCAAGTGAACAGAAAGGAACACGCAATAAAGCGTGAAATGATGAAACAGGACGGATAAGCCAAATCGGCTCGGTAGGTGATAAATAAATAAATAAATGCAGATGCAAACCTGGTCATTTTAGAGTTAAGTGTTTGCTTACATGTATGCGTTTTCATGTCAAATGCTGCCTACGGCTGTATCCTTGTGGCCGTGTCAGTATGGCTGAGCGGTAGGACTTTCGCCTTTGGTCGGAAAGGACGAGGGTTGAATTCTCACTCACAGGCAGTCTGGCATTTAAATCCGATTGGCAACAGAAATAGCCTTGCAGCTGTATTTATTTGTAAATTATTGAGCCGATTTGCCTTTCCATCCTGTTTATTCCTGATTACACGCTTTATTATGTGTTCCTTTCTGTTCGCTTGGTGTGTGGTGCGCAAACAAGCGTTCCTCCAGTGGCACTTGAAAAGTTCTTATATATGTGTACGTGTGCGTGTAAATGCTGCCTGTGGTCGTTTCCTTTTTGGGTCGTGCCAGTATGGATTAGCGATAGGACTTCGATCTTGGGCCGCAAAGGTCGACGGTTCTATTCTCGCTCAGGCAGTCCCAAAGGCAACGGAGATAGGTTTGCATCTGAACTTATTTATCACTTATCCAGCCGATTTGGCTTACGTCATGTTTGGATGCAATTGGCTGTGCTCTTTGCTTCGCTGCTAGATCTCCGCTAGGAGCGTTTTGTTATCTTCGCAAGTTCCAAGAGTGCAATGCAAAGCATAAATACCTTTTTAGTGCAAATATACAGTGCATGAATGCCTTTTATTCAATCCAGCAGCGTGAATTCCAGTGGCATTCTCAGAGGAAGGTAAAAAGGTCACCCTATGTTGGGTTCCAGGTCGCATCGGGGGTCCCAGGCAATGAGCTGGCTAACTTAGCTCCCTGGTTACCGTTGACTTACCAGAGATAAAAGATCTGCCACATTTGTCGATTATAAAACGTGCTATTCTGCAGTGGTCCAACAGTGTGTCGCTGTCAGAGTTTTGAAAGTGGACTGTGAATTGATTATACGTATTTTAAACAAAAGACATTGCACCAAAAAATCCTTAGGCCACACATTATTTTGACACGGTTCATTGCATGTGTTTATTCGAAAAATTAAGATATTGCCAAATCATTTAAGTTAAAAAGAATCGCACATATATATAGCAGTGTGCCAATTTTTTAAGTTGCATTTTGCGTCTGATGAGTGGAAACATGACTCACTATCGATACTAGGCTTATCCTGGCAAGCAGAACAACATGATTTTTCAGTTTGTTTAGCGGCTTGTCTAACTGGCAGACGTCACTACTTCATGTGGTAATCATGGCGACATTGAGCACTGGTATGTTTATAAAGTTGGCCAGCCAGCGGGCAGCCAGGACCTCAGCCACAAAATGCATTTTCGGGAACAGAAGGGCCCTGTGTAACCTCGTGCTCATTTCGACTGCGGCATGTAAAAGATCCTATGGATTTCCAATTGGAATTACCTATCAAAATTGTCTCTCTCATTCTGGAGTCATGGCTTCAGCCGGAAACGCATCAAACCTCGAAAGTGACCAGGGACACTATGGAACGTTTTCGATATGCGGAGAGATGTGGAAAGGGCAGAGTACAAGTCCACAACAAGCATCAGGTTCAGAAGTAAAAGTACATTCAGGAACCCACAAAGAGCCCATGGCATACTTAACAGCCTGGTGATGCTACAAATCAACAGCTTTATAACATCTCACCGCAAATCCTCAGGCAACAGACTTAGACGATACCTAAACAATTAAACCTTCAATTTTTGAATCCAACAGAACTCGAAAATCAGCCCATTTTTTTTTTTTTATCACGCAGCATGGAATCGTAATCCGACAATTCACTTGGCTGCACTACAAAAATTAAAATTTTTCCTTTCAAGGGTTTGAAAGATCTTCCGCAAGTACAGTGATCGAGTAATCCTACAATGATTGATGAATGGATAAATTACGAATTTCTGCCTCAACAAGATCTCACCAGTGCCCAGACAAACCAAAATGCCCCCGAATCCTAAACAACGCTCCACCCAAAACGCACGAATACAAACAGCGAAATCCAATCTTGGAGAAACTGATTAGCAAAGCGCCAGTAAATTCTTCTCTTAGACGGCAAAGCAAGAGGCACTTAACTCAATACACCATCATGGTCAGAAAAGGGGGACAGCTACGTGTCTATCATACCGAACAAAATGTGCACTATAGAGCAGTGACATTTGCCGCCATATGCACCAGTATGGGTTTTGGAGGGCATAACTACAAGGTGCACTACATAAAAATGGAGGGAAAAACAACGGAAGAGTGGATTTTTTAGGCTTAAAATAACGTTGTTTTCTCCAACAACAAAAATCGCGCGTTAGGTCTAAGAAATCACTGTTCACAGCGTCGGCTTCAGTATGACGCCCTTCTGTTTCTCTCTGCAGTGCCCCTTGCAGCTAACTCATTAAGGCTCAAGCATAGAGTTATATACAATAATACTACGTCGTGTCACTGCTCTATAGGGACAAAAAAAGGAAAAAATGTTACAATCTTTCCGCTTGTTTCAAGTGATGCCTATGCCAAGTGAAAGAAACGTCCAAGCCGTGGAAAAACTCACCCAAAGGTTCGAAGTGCGATGAAGGCTCATTAGTATAAGGGGAACTTAAGCTCTGCACTGAAGACAATGACATCAGATGCTGTGGACTTAGGTTTCAAACTAAAAAATTCCAAGAGCCGCACAGCATCAGCATGGGTTTAGTAAACAATTACTGCTACAAACGTCCTATTTAGTAAAACATATTTATTAAGCCCTCATATGCAACCACACAATTCCATGGGACTAAAATGTCAACCCAACAGAATGCCAAGACACAGCTCGAGACATTCCAACAAACATCCAAGACCCTTGCGAAAAGAAGGAGCAAAAAAAAAAATAGAAACTATTCTTGTTTTCCTTGTTTTATTCACCATCTGCTGTGCGCAAGGAAACTGTTGTTGGAATGTCTCGTGTTGTATTTTCTCTTAAAATTGAATGTGTTGATTGTTTACAATGCAGAATGTGGGAGATTGTATTTTGCATTGTCAAGCTGGACAAATCCTCGCAGCCGTCGGTTAAAAAATCGATGACCGTGAGTTTGTCACCAATAACACATTTATATCACGGTTGGGACGTCAAGCTAAATCGTATTTAATTAAAACGTGTTTGTGTTTTGTGAAAATTGCTTCAAGAGGTCATACCATTTTAGTTTGTGGAGGGGGAAGTGTGTGATAGGTGGACGAGTCCTTTCGCTGAATCGTTGTGGAGGGAGGGGATGGGAGTTAGACCAGTCTAAGCGTTGGGTGGCAAGCTTGTAGCTCGCTTGTGTTTATCGAAGTGTTTATCGTGTTTGGAGCGAATAATTCGATATGTGACACAGCAGGGATAAAGTGACATTTCTGGGACATTCTTTGAAGGTATGTAATTCATTTTGTGCGCTTGTAGTTTGAGAATTGTTTTAAAAATACGGTAATAGGGTATCGGTATGAATGAAGGTTCCCAGTAATAGGGTATCGGCATGCTTTGAAAAATGTTTATTTGGTTTGGTTTTCCATTTTAGCCCTGATGATGCCTTATCAGACGAAAGCGCTTGGCTATGTAAAATATGAAGGTGCCTTAATGGCTGAAACTTCTCTTTCTTTTAATCACGCAAATAGGTTACAGTGTGGCTTTGACAAGCAATCCGACCACTGGTCTCCTGTCGCCTCAGGAATTCCTCAAGAATCCGTTCTAGGATCGTTGCTTTTTAACATCTTTACTGTGGGCATTGGCTCAGAAACTTTACATCATTGCTGTTCAGTTGTAGGTTCTTTTACCCTCCTACCTTTCAGATTCACGTCAAGAAGACTTAGACCTAGTTGAAACTCGGGTCTCCACAAATGATTTCAATCTTAATATTCTAACAAATGTGACGTGATTCACTTCGGTCACAACAACCCATGCTGTGACTTTTACTATATTCAAAATAAGGTAATTTCTCCAAAAACGTACCATCTTAACCATGACAGTGTTGTCGATAGCTCACTCAAATTTCGTCAACGTACAGATTTCATTACAAATAAAATATTGAAACCGCCCACTTCGTTTTCAAGTCTTTCTCCAAACTCGGTGGTGAACTTATCTCTTACGTTTTTCAAACCCATCTCCCGACCTGTTCTTGCACAGCAATTAGGACTTGCTACAAGTACTTTTTCTCCACTATCAGGCCTTGCCGGCGCCTTTTAATCAAACTTTGTAGACCACTTCAATAGCTTCCATATCACGATCGTGTTTTCCAACTGAATTTGTCTATGGCTGCAAATAGACACAACTATGTCTTTCATTCCTTATTTTACGTGGTTTTATCCGATATTTTTCTATTTTCTGCTCTAATATTTTCAGCTTGGCTTCTGCCAGAACCAGAGATCATAATTTCAGGCTACTTCGCAATCTTACAAAGTGAAATATCATACCTTGCTTTTTCTTACGAGCTGTACACTCTTTTACCTGCTGTAATGGGGAAGGGGAGCGGAGGGGAATTGAGGTTTCATGGTGCGTCGACAGCTAGGTCATTAGCGCCAAACTCAATCACAGTGCAGTTGCCAAGTACCACTGCACCACAGATTAGAGAGATGTTAACCAAACCCCAACTCTAGATATTATCATATCTGTACCTCCTGCAAAAAGATGCAATTTTCTCAATTGCACATTTGATTATTTCAATTAAAAATCATCAATTTTTATCCGTGTACATTTTAACAAGTGAAAATTCAATCATGTAACCCCCTTTTTTTTTAGGGCACATTTGACGTTTTTGTTTGTAATCCGTGTACCTTGTTTACGACATAACACGTGCACGAAGAATGAATCTGGAGTTTGCCGAGTGGCATTGTTCCCTAAATACAATGGTTAAAACAATGTAAAACAATCAAAATGATCGTTTAGGGTCCCGTAACTCCGGAATGGATGGACCAATCGAAAAAGTGGTCCCTGTAAGGTTGAAGCCCAGGAAAATTTCTGGCTCAGATCATGTTTCAGATTTTAGGTAGGTGCAGTAGTTTTTTCTGAAACCGTGTCAGCAAAGAACAAGAACAAGAACAACAACAACAACAACAACAACAACAACAACAACAACAACAAGTGAACAGTTTTCAAATTTACGTGTGGCTCCCTACGTATACCCTTGCACGGAATTGCATAAAAGTTGGTGTAAAGTTGGGAAACGTTGCTATCTACTATCTGGTCGAAATATATTGAATAGAAACGGAGAAATTAATAGTTTTAGTTTTGCTGGAGAGAGGACTTCAATCATATATATACACGGCTATGATAACCTCAGACGTAATGACTAGTTGCCAGTACAATGTCGGGCAAAGCAAAGAACACAATGAGAAATAAAAAAGAACGGTCAGCAAATTTAAATGTAGGGATGGAAGCTCAACTGGACGTGTAGGCTATTTACTGCGCTTGACTTCACACTATGGCTACTACAGTGAATAAGAAATAATCAAGTTTCACGAAAAAACATTCAAGCGTGTAGCATTGAAAAGTAACACGATACATTTGAGATGGCAACAACTTTCTCGGTTTTTAAGTGTGTCGTCCTGCCGTTTGTTTTCGGCTCTTTTTCTGTGCAAGGTAACAAGTCCAATGAAGAATATTCCTTAAAGTTTAAATCGTGCGTCAAATGGAAGTTATTTCCAACCGAATTTTTGTGGTCGGAGAAACACAACGATGTCTTAGACATTTATAGAAATTCGACATTGCAAGCGGGCAACTTCAAAATATCCTACACTGGCGACGAGGTTTACACCTGTGTTCCAGACGAGCTACTACCCACAGACATGGATTTGGTGACTATCGACCTGTTGTTCATGTACGTGCGTGGAACGTACATCATCTTTCTTATTTTGACCATATTTATTTATTCGTGCTCAGTGAATCATTTTCGCAAGTGTTATGCGTTGGTTTGTTTCATGACTTTTACTGTTGGATATTTTGTTGCACAATTCGTTGTAAATGCGTGCGATATCAACGACACTGCAGCTCGCAGCATTTTCTTGTTTGCATGTTATTGCACTCGTGCATCATATAGTTGGCTCACTGTAATATCGTTTAAAATGTGGCGAACTCTACATCCCAAGAGAGTATTCCTTCATTCCCAAACTGGCACAAACCCACTTTCGACTGATAAGAAAAGTATTTTGTGGTCGAGTTTGTACGGTTTTGGTTTACCAATACTGATCATATTTGTCGTTCTTGTTGCCCAGTATCTTCCCATACCCGTAGATCGAAACAGTCAAAATTACCCTCGACTCGGTTTGAACGTAGTCCAAAAATGGATTCTGTACATCACTCTGGCCGCCATGTTAGTCATCAATAACTTATTCTGCCTTCTTGTTGGTTACAACGTGCACCGTATTCGGAAGGAAGGAGCCAAGTACGGGATATATATTGAAGAAATACGTCGCAGGTAAGTTTTTTTTAGGTATGTTTTTTTTTTTTTTGCGTTTTTATGACGCTTCAAAAGAAAACATCGTGCCTAACTTGGGCAATCTTTTAAGAAAATTGGAGGGAGTCATATTCGTGGAACAGACCGTCACAGATGTTTACATTCAAAGGTCTTCACAAACCGAAGAAGGTGATAATTATAATTTGGTGGAGAAGAGGAGGGCGCGACATTGATACAAAATAACCAAAAAAAAGACCATATAATTTCAGGATGCTATTAGAACAAAGTTCTTCCATCTAAATCCGTTCGTCTCCAAACGGGGATGCTTGTAGCCAGCATGTATTTAAAAGCAAGACTTTTAATTCGTTTTTATTAAAACTACATACGAAACGAAATTCTGTAAACTGTTTGGCCATGTGTTATTAAAAAAAATAATCCTTTAGTTTCCCATTTGCTTGCTTATAAGTGTCTTAAAATTTACGTCTAAGTCAAAAGAAACGATATTAATTTGTTTGAAAAAGTTCTTTAAGTATACTTTATTTAGAGGCTTTTGCAATCGTAGAAGATAGATAGTGTTGTGTTGTAAAACCATAAATATCTAAATCACATCTACCCAAACAGTATCAATAATTTTGGTGACGTCAAATAATTTTGACTCAATACGCAAAATTAACCAGACATCACCTTTTTATAATACTATAATATATAGAGACGATGCTCGAGGCATCCACCCACCCAAATTCCCCGGCGGCTGATGTTAAGTGGAAGAAGTACCACCATTATTACAGTTGTTATTGGCCGCATGAGGGAGGAAACCGGAGAATACGGTGGAAACCCTCGTGCAACGGGCAGGAAACAACTGGAGAAAAACCCGTACATATACACTTCCCATCGCCAGGAGCGAACCTGGGTCTAAATTTTTATTATTCGTAAATTAGTTTGCAACAATTAATAGATTTGACACATAAAACGTCATAAACATGACGCCAGTCGTTCAAGACCATTGAAGGATAAATTCTATCAATATGCCAACGTTATGACTTTTCATGGCTTATTTAATCAATTTGTATTTTTGTATAATAATCCCTGATTTTCATCCTATTTTTTAGGGTCATTAGATACGTGAAGCTCTTCGCTGTCGCCGGCTTTCTTCCGCTGTTAGATTATCTGATTGTTACTACCCATAGGGACCATCCGACCCCTATCATCGTGGCGAGTAGTCTGATTGGTGAATCTGAAGGAGTTTGGCTCTTCTTCATTTACTGCTGCAACAAAACCGTACTTCAAACCTTGAAGAAGAAACTGCAATCAGCATTCCGTTTAGTTTGTCCGTTTAGTTTGCCATCGCAACACGAGTCGCCAAAATCAGCACCAGATCAAAACGTAGAATTGTAACAGGTTTGGCCATTTTAGGCCGTAGGCCGCGAAAAAAAAATAGCATTGTTTTTCATAAGCGTCCGCGTCACTCCTTTTTATTGTTAAATAAATATTAAATAAATAAATAAATAAATAATAAAAAAAATTCTGCACGCATCAAGTTGGAAAAAATAACCTTTTTTTTTTTTTTACTATACTTGAGTATTAAACGTACCGTTATGTCGCTATCAACATCCTGGTTTCCAGCACTGAAGTGGCTGTAGACAAACGATACGCTTCTGTTCAGGCGACCAATGCCCAGCAATAAGGGCTCCCACGCATTGGGCGGGCTACGTCGTGCGGTCAGTGGTCTTCGCGGCCAAAAAACATGGCGACGTGCCGCGCGGCTACGCCCGTTTTTCATTGATAATTCTTGACCACGTGTTGAAAAATGAACACGGAGCAAGTATGGTCGCCCTGTGGTCGCCTGCACGCCGCTCGGGATCCCAGTGGCCGCTGCGACTGACTGGCCGCCGCGGCCAAGTGCCCGTTGCTACTTGTACCATAAGCATTCTCATTGGCACATTATTAAAAGCTGGTTTAACTGATTTTTAACAATGCAAGAAAAGCAACACATCTTGCAGGTTCATAAACACAAATTTACAAAAATGAACTTGTGTAATTTGAATGATTTGATCTCAAATGAATAATTTGCTTCACAATGAATAATTTGATTCACAAAACTGAATTTTGCGATGTGATATTTTAGCATCATTAGTCACTTTTCTTTATTACACATTATCTTATACGACGTTGGGTTCACAATTCACACTAAAACCTTGGAAATCGGTGACGCGAAAAGCAGGGTTGAAAATTTGTGTTTTCACAATATTTTGTCGCATTTTATGGGAAGCTCTACGAAAATATATATATGTAAATTCCACCTTCTGCCTCTCCCCCCCCCCTACGAAAAAAAATATGGCCGTACCGCACCAGACTTAAAGAGGTTAAAAAAATAAAATAAAAAGAATCCCGACCTCATCGACTTTTAGTTTGTATACTTATGAGAACCAAGGTATTTATTTTTATCGGCTTTAGTAAGCCTAGGAGACAAGATGACAATGTCACCATCATTAATATATGAAGCTGCTTATATAGTGCTGCTTACTACAGAGGATCACCCAACCATCTATTTGTCATCCCCATACAGCCGCCTACAGTACCACAAGAGCTGTGTGGGGGGGGGATTGAGGCTTAATGGCGCGTCGACATCTTGGTCATTTGGTTGCCACTGCACCATACATTACAGAGATATTATTCAAACCCCTAACCTAAATCTTGTCATACATCTGTACCTCCTGCAAAAATTGAAAAACACCGGACAGGAGGACAGACTTATCGCCCAATTGACGCACAATGTCATGCGGAAGATGGAAACGACGACGAAAACCATCAAGATGGCAACAATCAACAAGGAAGTGCCGGACCGTAAGTGGCCGCCGACACCAATAACATTCAGGAGGGTCAACCCCCCGCAAAAGGAAACAGTGAGTAAGTCGAGTGTGACCAATGCGCAAACGGGCCAACACCACCTCCTCACGGCGACTGCGGCGACACGCCGAGTGCCATTCCTCAACAGTGCCTTTAATAGCTCGTAATTTATTGCCGTCCTGTCCATCCCAGGAGGCTTGCCAAAAAGCATGTAACCTCAGACGCAGAGTTGGAAAAGCGTCCGAGGGAACAAGGCTGAGATCCCTTCCGAGTGGGCCAGAAAGGGCCCCTTTTGCTGCAGAATCCGCTTGCTCATTTCCACCTATCCCAACATGGCCCGGGATCCAGCAGAAAAGCACGGTTTTCCGCTGGCCAGGCAAGCGGGAAAGCAAAGCTTGGACACGTTGTGTCAAGGGGTTCCGAGGATTGTAAGGGGTTCCGAGGAGGAGCTGTGTGGGGGAGGAGGAGGTGGACTAGGGCTTAATGGCGCGTTGACAGTTAGGTCATTGGCGCCAACCTCACTGACAGTGCAGTGGTCTTGTTACCAACAAATGTATTGGCCCAATGGGATAATTGGACATTGCTTAGTTTTATCACGGACTTTTATCATAATAAGTTTATTCCGCAAACGGCGCGAAATTCTGTAGGAACTTGTGTGTACCGGATTACAACATAAAAAGAACATGCAAGCGCATGGTGTAACGAAAATACAATATTAGTACCATGTATCAACAGTGATACAGTTTCATATGAATGCAGTAGCCAAAAAAAATTGTTAGTTACTTAGCCTACACACACTGGCAACTGATAATATCACGAAAAATGAGCAAATGAAAAAAATAGAAACGTTTGCAATATCAGGAACAATATCAACAACATCAGAGACATATCAAAACCAAAATACCTCAAAACATCAGAAACAATGTCAGAATCAAAATTCCTCAAAAAATCAGAAACAATGTCATATTTAAAAAAAAAACTAATCTTTGAGTTGCTGGTCTAAAAAGTCAGCGGTGAGAATCTATCTAATGGTTATTATTTTATTAAGTTGAAGCAGCGCAACGGGGTTTCGTTGAAATTATTGGGGATTTTGTAAATGTTGGTTCTTTTACCGTAATGGTTTTTCACAAAGGGCACGTCATATCGGTAAGTTGATTTTCGCAGGTAAGCATGTTTGGTATTGGACCTGGGTTTTATATTCATAATTAAAGTAACTTTTAGAACAATTACAAAACATCTCAGCTATCTTATTTTAGGAATTTCAGTTTTCGTATAAACCTCCTTAGCTTTTAAATTTCCGTATAGTCATTGAACAAAATTTTTATAATTCTATTTTTTATCTCTGTGTAGGTGGCAATAAAGCCATAAATTTCATTGCCATATCTAATTTCACTCTCTATCCAAGCATATCAGATTTTTCTTTGTGGTTGCTTAAGAGATACCTTATATGGTAAAGACTTGGCTCAAGTTTCCCAAGTTTTTTAATGAGTTTCTCTATCTGCTTTTTATAAGTCCACTGTGAGTCAATTTGGAAGTTCACATCAGCTTCACGTACCCTTTTGAGCACACTGCATGTATTTACACTATGTAATTATTGTTTGTACAAAATTTAGTATGAAGAAAGAGGTTTTCCCCAACAGATTTTTGAGCGTTTGGCGATTTCACAACGATGCAGAGAGTTTTTTCTTCACTAATAAAGACTTCGGAGACGTACCAAGAATTCATTGCATTAAAATCATGCTGCAGTTTGTTAATCATGTTATCAGTATCTTAGTCAATAGCAAGTAAAAAAAAAATATCATCAGCAAAGAAAAATGTCGCTAATTTTCAACAATTTCGGGAATGTCATTTATGGAGATTAGGAACAATAGGGGACCAAGGACTGAAACTTGTGGTACCCCGTGTTCAACTTTTAAAAAATTACAATTTTCGTTTTTAATTCTAGAGCAGACTTTACGATCTCCCTTGCAGCTTTTAAGAATATTGAAGACTTTACCACGAAGTCCTTATTTTTTGCATCTGTTAAATAAAATGACATGGTCAGTAGTATCGAATGTTTTCTGAAGCACTATCAGAATAGCATCAGCGAGTCTGCCATCGTTCAGGGCTTGAGAAACAATGTCATTATTGCTTTTAGACATCACTAGTGCTTCTGTACTATCAGACAGCGAGCTTCATGGTTTTTGGATTGAGGTCCTTTTTGGCCGCCACCGAAATGTACTTGATAGTTTCACGCTCAGTTCATTCGTAAATACGATTCTGTAGAGGTCTGATGAGTGAGCGTGTAGTGTAATAATTAAAAAAAAAAGTGCAACAATAGCACTCTATGAGGTTAGAGTAGGAGCAGGATTTAATTAAACTTTCACAAGTCGACTACACTTCATCACTCCTGTTACCAATAATCCGGGCAGATAAATCGACATGCTGCTGTGTATCATTTCTCCTGGTGTTCAGGTTTGTCAGTTACCATGGTGTGATCACCAACACCCGCAAGAGGAAAAGCCATGGACAGGACCAAGTCAGGTATGTTCCCACAGTTGGCAAGTCTACCTGATTGTTGTGGGCTGCCAAAGTAGTTCTATTTAAAAAGTTGAATGCTGCCTTACCAAGAAACTACAGGTCCTGGCTGTTTTACCTGGTAAAGTAACAGAATCAAAATCGTAAGGAATGAAATGTCATACTTTGTAGATCACAGTAACATTCTTCTGGGTTCTCAGTAAGGGGGGGGGAGGTGTTGAGACTTTATGCCTTTCAACAGCAACGTCACTAGCGCCAACCGTTGCGAAATCAATAAAAAAAAACATCAATGGTATCCTGCATTCCATATCCTTTGATCAATCAATGACACACTGCAGTAGTTTCAAGACGGTAGACCTCCCAGGAATAATATCAAATTGATCATCTGACATACGGCAATGGATAATAAATGGATCTTTATTTGATTTCGGATAACTCACTCGACAATTCCACAGGGTGTACAAGTCAGGGAACTTGGCTTGTAGTTTAGGCGGTCTGCACCATTTCCGTTCTTGAAGACTGGAGTACGACATGCTCTCTTCCAAACAAGAAAGAAGTTTACGTACTGAGGCTAAGTCCCCAGACGGTGTCACCGACTTGCCAGAGCCCAGAATGCTGGGTCTGACTTTTTCTCGGAAGTCTGAAATGGTGACAGCAGCAGCCAGTTTTTAAGGATTTGTTCCGAATTTGGACAACGGCAAACTGAACTCAAGTGCACACCATCACTTACAAAATGCCGAGAAGAAACCGTCTGGGCCTATAGCATGACTATTCTAAACGGTGCCAAGAATAGTCTCAACAAACGTTGATGAGATTATGGTTGGAGACAATGGTTCGAAGCCGGCAGACTGTTGATGAGATTCAGATTCCATTTCTTCAATTTTCTCATTGGCAGTAAATATTTTTGATAATACAGAGTTTAAAGTTTCAGCCTTATCAAGGTCTTCAGTTACCAATTTGCCATTATGTGAAAATGGAGAAGAAAACACGAGGCCAAACGATTTGGCAAACTATTTAGGGGAGATGGCAATTGCCCCTTCACAGTAGCACCAAATGATATAGTATTGCATACTTTGACTCGCCCTCCGACATACGAAGGCTAGCGAGAGACAAAAGATGGACATAGCAAAACTGCCAAAAAGCTTAAACTTGGGTAAATGTATGACCTATTAAACAAAGAGATAGTAAAACGAATCACACCAGGTAGGCACAGTAGTTTTTTGTTCTAAATTGAGTTGGACACAAGAACAAGAGAGCAGTGACATTTGCCGTCATATTGGCATCAGTGTGGTTTTTGGAGGGCATAACTACAAGGTGCACTACATAAAAATGGAGGGGAAAAACAACGGAAGAGCGGATTTCTTAGTCTTCAAATAACGTTGTTTTCCTCCAACAACAAAAATCGCGCGTTTTAGGTCTAAGAATTCACTCTTCACAGCATCGGCTTCAGTGTGACGCCCTTCTGTTACTCTCTGCAGTGCCCCTTGCAGCTAACCCATTAAGGCTCCAGCATGGAGTTATATACAATAATACTACGTCGTGTCACTACTCTATAGACGACAGTACTTTTTACGTTGCCATTGTCATGAGGAGCAGCGCGACAAGGTTCACCACCGAAAAGCTATGCCACCTCTTTCGGAAGGGTAGCAACAAAGTTCACCACTGACAAAGTCCCCCAGCAAGAAGTTGGGTCACTGTCATTCTAGGCCATCATTGGATCGCTCCTGTCAAGTTTGTCCACCACTACACGCTACACCACTTTCAGAAAATGGTACACGAATGTCGGGACCTCACCCGACATATAGACCCGTTTTCATTCTTGATCCGTTCCCGGGAAGGTGCACCGACGACAAACCATGCCACGTTTAGAAAATGGGACAGAATGTCGTTACCACCCCCGATCTTCAGACCCACTTGATTAGTTGGAGTTTTGTGTTTATTGTGTGCGCGGCGTATTTTGAGTCCTGCAAGTATTTTATGAGCGGCTACGTCTTCCTGGAGGAGGCAGCTTTAATCGACGGCCGCCATCGTTTTTCTAACCATCTTGGATACCAGCAAGGCACTCTGCTACTAAAAACGTACAATCGATTATTCTGTGGTCCTTCTGCAGCGAACTCAAGATAGGCCGCGGACACTATAATTGCGGTTTCTGATGTTGTATGTATAACCGCAGCGAGCGCAGCAGCGCGATGGGAACGAGGCAGGAACAATGTGTTGCCTATCACAAATGCATCGATCGTTCCCGTCAATGTCCACAGGCTGCCGACTAGCTACGGCAGGTTTTTTTTTGGATGGCAACAGAATATAGGGGCTGCTCCCGTCATTCAGACCTGTATTGAATCTCGGATGATTCCCGTCAAGATCCATCACTGATAAGCTATGCCGTTTTATTAAAATGGGACAGAATGTCGGGACCGCCCCCGTCATTCCAAACCATTAGATTTATTCTGCATCGGCTTAAGTTATACCAAAAAAAAATGAGTTAGCTACCTTGTCGGAGGAATAGTTTGCCATTATGGAGCCTTGACGTCGCTCTATCTTGTGAACACCAACACGAGCATTCTTTGTTTTATAGAACCCCGTAAAACCTGCTGTAAGCAATAGTCTGGCCGTCACTTGACCAGTTCTCTTAAGTGGTTTTTTGTTCGGTTAAGTTGATTCATGATTAAATCATTAGTATATAAAGCAAAAGAATTAGCAGTGCGGTCATCCACGCTGTAAAGACGCGGTCATGTCTTATGCACACACGCGGCCACCAACCTCCCTGCAGCCGATCCGACCTCAGCTTTATGGCTGATTCCCCTGTACCTTGCGTACTAGGGAGTAGTTCTCCCCCCCCCCCCCCATCCAGCGGACATCCTGATAAGTGAGAATCCGAGCCGGAGAGATTACGGAGGAAAAGCTGCCCTGACCGGAGCGACTGCTTCAGACCACACCACAATTGTAAGGATTCTTCACCTGTGTAACGCCAATCCCTAGGTGAATTTTATTGGCACGGCCTATACGACTGCACGAATTAGCAGAACGAGATAGCATTAGCCAATCCAGGATGCGTCTTTACCATAGCAACGACACTTTTGCCATCGTATATACAAAATTATAACTGCTATAAATCAGTGCGCAAATATACGTCCTAATTCTTTGAAGAGATTACGCCGGGGAAATAATAAGATGCACAGCTGCAAATTAAATATTTAAAATCTTATTGGCATCTTCAGGACATTCTTAATCGAACAATTCTTTCTCTTTAGTTCTCTTCTTAGTCGGAACTGCCCGGGATTTTCCCTGCTTGCTTTGTTAAATTGTATTTACTAAGAATGCTTAACTGATTACAGGAAACATAAATAAAGCTGCAAGGAATAGATTTGCACAGCGCTTTCAAATCGTTGACGTCACTTGAAGCATGTCTTAAGGAAATAACCACTCTGTTTACATACCACCTACTTAAACGCGTGTATACGCATCAATAGGAATGACAATTTCTTCCCAAGGAGATGGATGCTCCCATGTTTCGTCGTAATTCCAGCTACGAATATTCCATAAACTTCATATCCTGCCTGAAATGGAAGCTGACATCGTTTGATTTTATGCTGGAAGGAAATTCGTCTCTTTTGGATATTTCACGCAACGTAGTTCTTTCCAGAGGGGATTTCAAGTTAGCCAAAGACGAAGCGTACACATGCGTGCCTGAAGTGCTACTAAATGCTAACTTAGACGTGTTTGCCGTGGAAATATCGCACATATCGGCCCGTGGAATAAGTGCTTCCTGTCTCATTTTGGCGCTGATCATATATTCGTGTTCACAAAAGGATTTCCGTAGGGCGTACCCGTGTCTTTTCCACATGCTGGCATTAGCGGGGTGCTTTGTTGCCAGACTGCTAATCGACACGCAGGACTTCAGCGGTTATGACATACGTTTATTGTTGTTGTGCTCTTATTTCTGCATACGCGTTGCGTACTGCTGGTTCAATGTCATATCGTTCAACATGTGGCGCACCTTCCACCCTAAGCGGTTGCTGCTACATGCCGGAAGTGGAACACATCAGAAGGTGACTGGACTCAGCATAATCTGCTCGTCACTGTACGCCTTTGGATTGCCAAGTTTAATCATCTTTCTCGTTGTTATAACTCAGGACCACGGGTTACAAGTTTCCGATGATAATGTTGTTTACAAGCGTGCAAGGATCAACGTTTTCCAAAATTGGATTTTGTACTTGTCATTTATCGTAATAACGCTTCTGAACATTTTCCTCTGCTTTCTTGTTGCCTACAATGTATATCGAATCCGTAAAGAAGGAGCCAGGTTCAACATACGTGTGGAAGTCATGCATCACGATGAGTACGTTCAATCACGTATTTTTTTTAAATCTAATTTTATGTTGTTTGCTGTTATTTACAGTTGAAAACTAACCTTTGTTTCTCACGCAGGTCATCCTGCGGTATTCCGTTTACTAACCCTTTGACCTCGTTAGATCTTAAACGACTGCATCGCAAAAATAGCTCCAGATTACGCCTATACCCGTAATCATTGTGAACAAACTAACATAAAGAGGCAGGATGGTGAGGTTAACGTGAGGGGGGTTGGCGACTGAGACTTTACAGCGCGACGACAGCTAGGTCATTAGCGCCAACCTCAGTCACAGGGCAGTGGCTCCGGGTTACCATTACGCCACACATTGCATAGTTGTTAAACAAACCCCAAATCTAGATCTTTTCATTCATCTATACCTCCAGCAAAAATTTAAAAATCCCGGACAGGAGAAGAGACTAAACACTGCAAAGGCGCCGTTCATATATTACGTCACACTGTGTCGGGGTGGGTGGGTGGTTGCTTTATTGTGGCACAGGGGTGAGGCGTGTGTCCAAAATACGACGCGACAATCTTGCATCACATTTTGACGTTCACATCACCTTAATTTTTTTTTTGGCTTATTATTTAGGAAAACTATAGTCTTATACACATAAAAAAAATTCCAAGATTAGACTCGGTGGACTCAAGACTTTTGAAAAAGATGCAGTGATTTTAATTATAAGTAATTGTAAAGGACTTCGAAATATTACATTGTGGCGGAAGGGGTCGAACGGGCGGGTGTTTTATATTTAGCCATACTTGTGACAAAGGGGTGAGGGGTGTTTCAAAATAGGTAAAAAAAAAAGTGTGACGTAACATATGGACGGCCCCAAACGATTCGAATATCAATGATTCGGAGATAAGGTGAAAACACGGGGGGCGACGCTGTGTGGCGTAAGCGCTGGTGTGACGTAGTCGCTGTGTGACGTGGGCGAGTCTGTGTTGCGGTTTTGGTGCTATCATTATATAAGGAAGCTACAAAAGCTCATTAAAGCTCCAACTTTATCTTAAGACCAGGTATACTTAAATAAGCTTCTGCGTAAATGTGCTTTCAATAACTTACTATGACAGCAATCGTAGCGTACTGCTGTAAGGGGATTGAGAGTCGATGGAAAGGCGACCGTGTTCCGTGTGACGTATTTGAGTCAAAAGTTACCAATTCGTGACGTATCGAAAAACCGAAGAGACAATTCGTAAAACCGACGTGACCTAAGCTCTATTATTAAACCTTTTTGTTTGTCACACACGCAGCCGAAGTCGTGACACCAGAAGGAGAGAGGAACAATTTTGCTAGGTAATTCCAATCGGAAATTCCTATGGTCATTTACAC
>JAHWFP010069208.1:10002-24286 GCA_023313725.1 Lithobius niger | reverse complement strand
ACAATCAACAAGCAACAGTGAAGCGTGTTGACCACAACACTAACTGAGCAGAGAGAGAGCAGTCCAGAAATTAATGATTCTTTCGGTGAAGAAATGATGGCTGATGTCAAGACGCGAAATTGTATCCTTTAATCGAAGTCCATGCCCTACTGGTACTCCCAGTACTCCCAGTAACACTGTTCTTTTAATCCTTTGCGAGACAGTGTGGTTTCAAAGCAACGTCTACTAAACGGGGCAAACTCTAGGTACACCCAAAGCGCACCGCGAGCTTTGTCATGGTACCCTGGGGACCCACGAGAAAGGCGAGCAGCAACAGCCCACTGTTCAGCGTCATCGTCTCCAAACCAAGTGGCTGCCGCTTGGCAGCCGGCAGCGGAGCTAACTAGCACACAAAAAAATACTCATGAATCGTAGGCGTACCCGAAAGAACTAATCGTTGCAGTTATTTTTGAACCGTCATTTTAGCCCATATGTAGTTTGATTTGTTGTCATTCCTTTAACATGTAACGAATTCGTCATGTGTTGCAATCGACATTTTTACACAATAACTAACATAAACTATTAATATTAACATATAGGGCGGTGACACAACGTAGTATTATTGTATATAACTCTATGCTGGAGCCAGTTACTGGGTTAGCTGCAAGGGTCACTGGAGGGGGAAAAGAAGGGACGTCTTACTGAAGCCGATGCTGTTAGAGCGGATTTCTTAGGCCTACAACGCGTGATTTTTGTCGATTTGTTGGCAGTTGCTGACATTTTTTAAGCAAATGGAATCTTTTCTTTTCCGATTACAACCTAGCAGCATAAGGGATTGGAGAAAACAACGTTTTTTTTTAAGCCTTTAAAATCCGCTCTCAAAGCACTGCTTTGACTAGAAGTGCCGTTGTTTAACCCTCCATTTTAATCTAGTGCCCCTTGCAGCTATCTCTCTTGTAGCCAAAATGACGTCACATGACGCTGCTCTATAGTACTTTTAATAGGCGAATGTAAGACTATAACGCAAACTACCTTATGGAAATGCCTCAAACGATTTTTGTCTTGTTTCAGTAATTGTACGGATCTGTTTTTTTTACAGCATTCTTACATCCTGCTATGTACGCTTTAGCATTTTTTTTCCCATTATTCTATTAAAGTATTAATGCACTGGTTGAAACGTCCGTTTTAATTCGGCCAACAGTTTCAATTTTCCAAACAAGTTAGTATTTGCTCAAAATATCGCGTTACCCTGCCAGTGAATTAAAAAGAAATTCAATAATTCTAATCCGGTTTTTGAACTGGTTATTGAACACGTTTGGGAATCGGTCTTGAACCGTTTAAAACCGATTAAATTGAACCGCAATTTCAACCTGCTGAGTAATCCGGAACTAAACCAGGACACTATCCAGAGATGAACCATAACCCGAACCGGAACAAAAATTGTTCGTGGTTCGACTCCTTGAATATAATACATATAATGATTTAATACATGCAATCATGACAATTAGACGCAAATTGATGAAACCAGCAGTTGGCTTTTGTGTTTGCGTGCTTTTGTCCTTTTCGCTTCATCAAACTGACATTTTACTAAGCACTCACTACCAACAGCAATTTAATGACTGAAACCTAGCATATACAAGGCTAACTTACCTTATTTTTTTATGTATCTTTAAATTACTTTTAGCAATTATTAATTTTCCTTTGTTTGCCTACCTGGGACAGTAAGCAATGGGAATATAATCAGTAGTAATAGCACTAGAGCTTTACAATAATAGGGTTACCGTTTTCGCACGAAGCCTGTAACCTGACATTAAAATTAGTGAATGCTACTTAATTTCAACGCGAGAGATATAGTTTCAGATTAATTAGCATGAGTTAGTTTTAGTCTGGTTATACAGGTCGAGGGGCTGGGCCACTGACGCCGGTCTCACCGAATTTATTTGTGGGCACATGGGAAAGTCGGACAGAGCGCCGGTCTCATCAAGAACTTTCGAAGATCCAACCTGTCAAGTCCGCGTTTAAAACTCTGAATGGATGTAGATAGAACCAGCTCAGAGGGAAGAGCATTCCATGGAGCAACAACTCGAACAGCAAAAAACGGAAGAGCGAGCAACCAACCTTGTTTCACTGTCACAAGGCTTCACAAGTTTGAGTGATTGGCCGCGAGTTTGATACACTGTCGATAACTAGAAAAAAGGGACATCGACAGGCATAAACCCTCGAATGATCCTAAAGGTTAACACCAAAACAGCCTTAAGTCTTTTCAGCTCGAGGGTATCCAGTTTAAGTAGCTCCAAACGAGCCAGGTACGTCATTTTTTTGAGACCCACCAGATATCTTGTAACGCGGCGCCGAATGGACTCAATGTGGTCAATGTCCCCCAGGAGGTACGGAGACCATGCCGAGCTGGCGTACTCCAGGATTGGTCTCACGTAAACGATAAATGCGAGACCAGAATCTTTATATCACCAGAAACAAATACACGCTTTATGACATGGAGTCTGCCGAGAGATGATTTTGCAATATAGTCGCAATATGCGGATTGTTTAAGGGTAGAGCTAAGAATAATTCCCAAGCTCTTAATAGTAATAGTAATAGTAATAGTAATATCATATTTACCACATTAAGTGGAAGGAATTCAGAAGGGTTGTGAACCGCTAATACTGTTCCTGGCAAAACTGAGGAAATTATTAAAAAGAAGACGACTTAGAGGATGGACATGAGTGGTCTTTTAAGAAATCTATTTAAACTTTCCTTTTGTAACTTTGTGCGAAACCCCACAACCGAAGCAGCATTAACTATATCACTGCTAAGGGCGTTCCAAATTGGCACGACCCGGACAGAAAAAAAATACCGGCGACAGTCACGATTAGAAGGCTGGGCCACAAGTTTCCATGAATGGCCCCTGGTATTAGCTAAATTCGCAGAAAGGTGAAAAAATGGCAGATCGACCGAAACAAGACCATGGATAATCTTGTAGGTCAGAACAAGATCAAACTTAATTCGGCGTAGCTCCAGTAGCTCAAGGCCAAGCCTATCCAGGCGGTCCCCATAGTTAACTTCGCGCATGCCAGGGAGGCCCTTAGTGAACATTCGTTGCATGCCTCGAGGAGATCTATGTCCTCGACCAAGTGGGGAGACCATACCGGAGTCGCGTATTCAAGAATTGGGCGAACAAACACCTTGAATGCCCACCCCAATGTCGAAATGTCACCCGAGGAAAAACATCTCCTGACTACAGCTGAGCGCTGATAGGCAGATGTGCAAACCTTACTGCAGTGAATGTTAGATTTTAGGTTTCTAGTAAACCAAATCCCGAGATCACGCACCACTTCTGTAGCAAGCAGTAAATGATGATCCAGAGAATATTGGTTACAATTGTTGTGAATGCCCACATGGAAGGTGTGGCACTTCTGAACTGAGAGTGGAAGCTGCCAAATGGTCGACCACTCAACCATCGTTCGGACAAGAGAATCCAACTCAAGAGAGCAGGAATCAGAAAAATTTTCAGTGCCAATTTTTAGATCATCGGCAAATTTGTACCCATAGGTATTATTGGTAGGAAATTTTAGATCATTTAAATATATTAAAAACAGGAGCGGCCCCAGGACAGACCCCTGCGGGACTCCGCTTGGTACGGCAACCCAAGAAGAGTGAACATTTTCAACAATCACGCGTTGAGTGCGGCCAGCAAGAAAAGCCGTGAGCCAATTTTTTAAACACCCTGCTATACTACACCCGGCCAGCTTCAGAAGTAGTTTGCGGTGAACAACTGACTCAAAAGCCTTTTTAAAGTCGAAGTAGATGTTGTCGGATGAGACACCAATGTCGAGTGCACTGGTCCATCGATCGAGGACAGCCAGTAACTGGTGTGTCGATGATCAGGAAGGAAGAAAGCCATACTGGTCTTGCATAATAACAGAGTGTTCCCCAAAAAAGTCAAGTAGGCTATCACGAATGATGGACTCCATGATCTTACATGCTACGCAAGTTAGGGCGATCGGCCTATAATTCGTTGGGTCAGAGGGAGATCCCTTCTTAAAGACAGGAACTGAGCTGTGCTCCACATATCTGGGAGTACACCCTGATCAAAGGAACCAGAGAAAAGCCTGGAGAGTGGGTACGAAATAACATTTACCAATTCTTTGAGCATGAAAGCAGATAAACCATCTGGTCCACATGCTCAGAAACCTCAGAGACGGC
This sequence comes from Lithobius niger, assembly GCA_023313725.1. Classification (NCBI taxonomy): domain Eukaryota; kingdom Metazoa; phylum Arthropoda; class Chilopoda; order Lithobiomorpha; family Lithobiidae; genus Lithobius; species Lithobius niger. Next base: position 20,104 of record JAHWFP010069208.1, on the reverse strand, counting down.
AGGCAGGTTAAGACAATCAATAAAGTATGTATGTTTAGTTTTAGAGCATCCGATGTGGAAAGTAAGGTATTTATAAATAAGTGCAATCGGCTGGCTGCCAATCAGTTCACTGATCGAAAATTCCATTTATCTCTCCCTGTAAGGTATTCGTGATAGCAGAATTTAATATAGGGGCATGACAAAGGAGGTCATCAGCAAATTTACTCTGTTCACAAGTCTCAGAAGCACAAGATAGGTCGTTTATGTAAAGGATAAATAGAAGGGGGCCGAGGACAAAGCCCTGAGGGACGCCGCTGATAACCTCGAGAGGAGGTGAAGAGGCGTCGTCAACTACTACATATCGGTTTCTACCAGTTAAGAAGGCCCTGATCCAGCCCTAGAGTAAACCCCCGAACCCCACAGATTCCATCTTAACAAGAAGCCTACGGTGTACCACCGAGTCAAAGGCCTCTTAAAATCAAATAAAATAACATCTGCAGAGAGGCCAATGTCGAGTGTCTCCGTTTAGACATCCAAGGATTTGAGAAGTTCCAACGTCTTTGATCTTCCTGGCATGAATCCAAACTGATCAGGTTTGATCAGTTGGTGCTTGTCAACCAGGATGAGCATGTTCTCTCTGATAATACGTTCCATTATCATGCGGGGATCGATGTTATTGAGATTGACCGGTAGTTACTTAGATCAGTGGTGTTCCCCTTCTTACAAATTGGCACAACTTCGGCTGTAAGCCAGACATCAGGCAAAGTACCTGTATCAAATGATATTTTAAAAATGAACGCCAAAGGTTTGTAGATAAAATATTTGATTTCACGATAAAAAATATGCTGAAAGTCCATCGGGACCCACCGTGTGACTCGGCTTCAAGACAGCTAAGGAACCGAGGACCTTAAATGGTGTAAAAACTAGGGAATCACACCCAGTCAGTGGTGGTGCACAGTAGTCAATGATGCGCGACATGTTGTTGTCGACAATCGCGTTCGAAGTAAACCTGGCATTAAATATTTCCGCCTTCAAGTCCGGGCTGATAATAAAAACACCATTCTCCTGGATAGGTGGAATAGGGCGCCTAGTGGAAGTTTGTGACCAGGCCTGTAAAAACGAAACAGGTTTGTATTGGAGCCCTCTGATAAAAGTTTTCTTTCACGTGACAGCTTATTATTTTTAATTGCTATAGAGTACACCTTTCGAGGATCATTAAATTTTTGCAAATTTTCAGATCTACTTTTCCTATAGCGTTTCCATGCCACAAGTTTCTTTCTTGCCAGCTTCATGACCTCAGATGACGATTTGTTTTTTTCTGCTGGGGTATGCCAAGGTGGTACTGCAGTTGTGTAAGGCATTTGTGAGGATGGTATGAAAGTTTAACCATGCCTCCTCTGTATTATCACAACATTCAAACTTGGAGCACCAATCAGTTTTAGACAGAATATCAGATAGAGCTTGGTAGTCAACCACTTTTTAGCTTAATTTTCGAGTTTGCCCTGTCAGAGGATGTTTTAGATATATAAATGTTAAAACTGGCCGTATGGTGGTCACCGAGACCCGTCTTTGGTCGACTACTATATCAAAAACCAACCTCTCATCATGTCAACTCCGTCAAAACTAAAAAATAAAGGTCAAAGGTATTTTTAGATAAAAGATGGATTTACAACGTAATGCCAAGTTTTATTAGCTTACCACGCTACCAGTTCATAAAATTATTTCTCTCAACAAGAAGTCATCGCACCGCTCCATATCAACACCCCAAAACATTCGCCAAGTTAATCGCACAGCTTAATAGTTCGAAGGTTAAATGAAAACTAGAACATTGCTACTTTCGGTAGCAATGTTCTAGTTTTCATTTAACGTCCAAAGTATTACTCGGTGCGATTAAGTTGGCGAATGTTTTGGTGTGATGATATCACTCCTTTGAAGGGCCCGAACCATTCAGAAAACTTGGCGGCCCCTTTTACCAGTTTTGGTTTTTGATATTATATCACTCCGGGATATAATATCATTCGGCAGGCCGGATGTCCCTTTAATCCTTCTCGGATTAATGAGCTTTTCAGCTGCAAAGGTTAGCTCGCGATGGGAGAGGGAACAATTTTGCTAGATCAATACTAGAATCTTCACAGCTCTCGATTGTCGGCTACCTATTCTTGAGGACGCCGCTGTCATTTCGCAAATATTTGAAAGTGGGGCTAGCTAATGAATCACATTTTTAAAATCTGTCTTCTTTTCCAATTTAGGTTTATCAGATACATGAAGCTTTTCGTGGTTGCTGGAGTTTTCCCACTGGCGGACCACATCATAACGTACTTTCCTGCCACGCCTTTCACTGTGACTTTTGATTTTCTCAGCAACTGCCAAGGAGTTTGGTTGTTCGTTATCTATTGCTGCAAAAGGAACGTACTGCACGATTCATTTAACAAAATTAAAACCCTTCTCCATTCCATGTGTGTGCTCATCCAAACAGGCACTGGACGCGTCGCCCCAGAACAACGGGTAGAATTACAACACGTAGGAGTGTACGACATAGGCAGGTAAATGGGAGTAAGATCAATGCATGTTTTTTAAAGTTTCTCTGCTTGCATCTCATCGTTGTACATTTACCTAAAGAAATAAAGATGTCTGCCGGAAAAAAAAACTTAGGTGCAGATCACCAGCACAAGAATGTTTGTTTATAATTTATAAAAAAAAAAAAAAAAAAAAAAAAGCGTGATGTACAAATAGAATATAACCTGATGACCAGCGCATTAATTACAGTGAGAAGAAATATAGCATACTAGTTGTACCCCGGCGTAACATACGCCGGTCTAGCTGATTCCCGCTGCTTCAACTCGGCTCTAATAGTCAGCATTATTGAAGTAATATAGTGTTTGCTTCTAATTGTTAGAGCGCATATCCGTTCTCATTGTCGGCCGCTCGCCCTTTTTCTTTGCTACCGTGGCAAGAATGAGCCCGCTCGTCCTCTTGCTGATTGTTGAAGCTTCTTTTGTTTAATCCTTCCTAACAATGCCTCCATCAAGTCTGCTCCTTAGCTAAGTCTGGTCCTGAGCTAAATAAATACTATATATGTATAGATACCACCTTGGCACCCTTGGGGAATTCAAGATGGTGTCCAAAAATGGTGACAAAAACGATTTTTTTTTTGCTTCTAGCGTCTAAACCGTTCATCCGATTTTAAATTAACCGGTTACTAATTGTGTTTAGAATAAAGTTTCCTTCAAAAAAGGTTCTATTCATATTTTTGGTAAAATAATCCTTCTTGCCGAAATTCGTTATGTAAGTTATTTTAAGCCATTTGCGCATATTATAACATACAACAGCATGTGATGTATATTACAATTATTGACTTTAAACAGCTGCAGTACCCGTTCTAATTCGGGTAAATGGACGTCATTAGACTTAGACGAAAGATGAAAATGCATATTTTCCAACGAGGGTAATTAAAGCGATTTATATTAATTAAAAGCTAAGCTATGGCAGTTTATTTTGTGATAAAATAGCGTAAAAGGTACAGCAATATGCTATAAAAAATCTATCGTAGCTAAGCTCCTAATTAATATAAATCGTTTTAATTACCCTTGTTGGAAAATATACATCTTCATTTTTTATCTTAGCCTAATCACGTCGACTAATCCGAATTAGAACGGGTACTGCAGCTGTTTAAAGATAGAACTTGTGGTACTAGAGCAAAAACCACAGCGCTACAATGTAGGTAAACTGCCGTAGCTTAGTTCCTAATTAATATACATAGTTTTAATTACCATTGTTGGAAAATATACATCTACATCTTTCATCTAAGTCTAATCACGTCCATTTATCCGAATCAGAACGGGTACTGCAGCTTGTTAAAGTTAGGAATTGTAAGTATAATAATAAGTATAATTTGAAAATAGCCACCGGATTTCAAGATGGTGGCCAATAGATATTGCTATTGACGATGGCACATTCATTGTTTCAATTTGTATCACAAAGTAGCGTCTACGTTCTTAATATGAAGGAAATCAGCCAATTAATATGCATAATTTCAAAATGGCTGCCCGGTTCCAAGATGCCGTCCATTAGAGATTAATGGTGAACGATGGCACATCACTGTTTCAGTTAGCATCAAATATTTTGTCTCCGTTATAAATTTGAAGTAAATCGGACGATGTCAAGGATAATTTAAAAATGGCCACCAGAATTTCAAGATGGCGGCATTAGAGTTTACTAGTGACAATAATACATCCACTGTTCCACTTGGTATGAACTGTTTAGTCTCCATTCTAACTTTGAAGGAACTCGGGCGACAATAAGCCCAAAATATCCGCCAGATGGCGGCTATTAGATATTACTAGTGACGATGGCACATCCATTGTTTCCCTTAGTATCAACGATATCGTCTACGTTCTAATTTGATAGGAATCGGACGATGATAAGCATAATTTAAAAAAATGGCGGCCTGAGTTCAAGATGGCGGCCATTACAGATTAACGATGGTATATTGTTTCATTTGATATTAACTAATGGTTGGCTCGTCTAAGTCGAGTATGGGAATGAAATCATAAATTTTCCAGTGGCAGACGTAGTTAGAAACAAAGTAGCCTACATTCATATCGAACAGTGGGATCAATTATACGCGCTATATGGTGAACGATTCGTATCTACACTGTACGTGAGGCACCGTTCCTACTCGAAACATTAGGAAATGCTTTTGCACAGAACGCTACGTTTAGTACCAATTTGCATTAACATTTAACAAGTAGGATTTCTGAGTGTACCGAACAGTATTCAGGCATCTAACAGGGACATTATCTACACCGACATAATTGTACTTTGGGAGAATTTGGTTGCAGTAAACAGAATTTGTTTTTATAATCAGCAAAATAGCATCGTTTCAGTTATAACATGATGGCTTTATTTATAAATAACTATTGAAAGTTGAAAATCTTTTGAACAACAAGAATATTGAAGTCACATTAAAATAGCGTTCAACAGGCCCTGGTTCTTGTTAATACCTACATTTTAAGCTATAAAAAATTGACAATCGATGTCAAGGTGAGAGCAAAATTATACCAACAAGAAGAAGAACAACAACAAGAATATTGGAGTCACATTAAAATAGCGTTCAACAGGCCCTGGTTCTTGTTAATACCTACATTTTAAGCTATAAAAAATTGACAATCGATGTCAAGGTGAGAGCAAAATTACCCCAACAAGAAGAACAACAACAACAAGAATATTGGAGTCACATTAAAATAGCGTTCAAAAGGCCCTCATTTTAAGTTATAAATATTGAAAACCGGTTCATTGTTTCGATGTCTACGTGAGAGAATAATTTCCCCAACAAGAAGAAGTACAACAACAACAATATTGGAGTCACATTAAAAATGCGTTCAAAGCTGCCTGCCCCTTGTTGATAAGTTAAGTTAATATTTTAAGTTATAAATATTGAATATCGGTTCATTGTTTCGATCTCTAGGTGAGAGCAAAATTTAACCAATAAAACGAAGAACAACTAGATTATTGTAGTCATATTAAACTTTAACAAGCCCTAGGCCTTTTTTGTACCTATATGTTTAAGTTATGAAAGTTGAAAATCGGTTCATTGTTTTGACCTCCAGGTAAGGGCAAAGAGTCCAAACAACAGTAACAACATGCTGTGGATAACAAACTTTTCGATGTTCTCATTACAATAATTTTTAATGCAACGAAATAGTTATGACACGACTACAAATGCCAAATTTCGTTTTCTATGTTAATTCTAGGGTTTTACATTTTGACGTTTGACACGGAAGTTCATGCTGAGGCTTACATAAGTGATAATAGCCTCCAACTTAGTTACTAGTGCCAGAAAAAACGTCAAACAAAGTGAAGAAAACAATAAGTAAGAACTGTCAGCAGACTGAGACGGAAACTTGGTACCTGAAACAAAATAAAAAATAATAATAAAAAATAAAATAAAATTCCTCTAGAAAAAAGGTACAGATGAATATAAGACAGTGTAACCTTATGTACGTTCACAGTCCTATGAAAGTTGTGATATCCACCCAAAACCAAAACTGGTAGAAAAACCCGCCAAGTTTCATAAAACGATCGGCCTTTGAAGGTAGTGGTATCATTCAACCAAGGAAAGACCGCCAAGGTCAATCCTGTTAGCCAAGTTAATCGCACCCAATAATACTTTGGACGTTAAATGAAAACTTGAAGATTGCTACAACGAGTAGCAATCTTCAAGTTTTCATTTAACTTTCGAACTATTAGTCGGTGCGATTAACTCGGCTAATAGGATTGACCTTGGCGGCCTTTCCTTGGTTGAATGATATCACTACCTTCAAAGGCTGATCGTTTTCGGAAATTTGGCGGGTTTTTCTACCAGTTTTGGTTTTGGGTGGATTACAGTTAATACGTAACTGGCAAGACTCAAGAAAGAACATTTAAGTCTGTAGTACTGAAAAGTTAAGATGCAACATCTGAGTTGAAAACAACTTTCTTGCTTTTTGCATCTGTCATGCTTCAGTCAGCTTTCGACGTCATTTCAGTCCAAGTCAACAAGTCAAACGAAGGATATTCCCTAAAGTTTAAATCTTGCATCAAGTGGAAGTTGGATTCCACCGATTATTTGTTGTCAGAAAGATACCACAATCTTTTAGACATTCATGGAAATTCTTCATTGCAAGCGGGCAACTTCGAAATGTCATCTTTTGCCGACGTGGCGTACACCTGTGTGCCACTCGAGTTACTACCTACAGACATGGATTTGGTAACCATCGACCGGTTGTTCCTATACCTGCGTGTAATATAAATCACCTGTCTTATTTTGACCATGTTTTTGTATTTGTGCACAGACAGGAGTTCCAGCAAGTGTTTTCCGTTGGTGTGTCTCGCATCCAGCATTGGATATCTTGTTGTGCAGATTGCTGTAAGTACGTGTGACGTTAGCAACAATGCAGCTCGCTAGATTTTGTTGTTTGGTTATTGTTGCGTTCGCGTGACGTATTGTTGGCTCACTGCATGGCGAACTCTGCATTCCAAGAGATTACTCCTTCACTCTCAACCTACATTAACACTGGCGATAGCCAGTGTTAGTAAGGGTCGACCTAGGACCTCTGTGTTAAACTCTCAACTTTGAGAGCTTATAACTCCGTCAAAAGTAAACATAGTTAAACCAAATTTGGAATCTAGCCTTGACTAGTAAAGGCCTAGCTACAGTCCAAAAATTGTGAAATTCGGTCCAGCCAAACCCGAGATGCAGACAGGGGCCAAATAGACAACTTCTTGTTCTGCTTCTTGTTGTTGTTGTTCTGGGGATACTTTCGTCTGTCCTCTCTACAGGTCAAACCATTTGTCCTATAAAGCTGGTTCTTAGCTCATTTTACAGGTATTGCTCTGTAGATGTGCCCTTTTTATAAGACCTTTTCTAATTGGTCAAGTGGTTCAGGGGTTACGGTGCTCTAAACCACCAGATTGATTGTTTTACATTGTTTTAAACATTGTTATTATTCAACAATACCAATTAGCAAACGCCAGCTGCAAGACATAGACTGAAGATTAAAGGATTTGTTTGTATTGTTACCATTGGCGATAGCCAGATTAGTAAGAGTTAGCCTAGGGTCTCTTGTGTTAAACTATCAGCTTTGACCGTCAACTGCACTGTTTTACAGTTTAGCTGCAATTCTAAAAGTAACACGAATTAATAAACAAAAACGGAACGTTAAATGTTTAGAGTAAGGATCTAAAAGTCATAACCTAGAAGGAACACGGACAAGCTTTGACAGTCAGGGTCTAGGTGTAAAATTTTGTCAGTAAAAGGCTGGAAAGCATTAGACCCTTACTACCCAGTGGTCAGCAATAAATACATTTTGACGAAAAACTGGAAATCCTCTTACAATGACCCACGTGATGATCAAGTGGTAGTATGGTCATACGTTTCCTGCTTTGCTTTACGTTGAAATTATTTTTCAATTTAGTAACATGCCAGCATATTCGTAGCAGAGAGCATTATGGTAATCCTCTACCATAAATCTACCACATATAATAAAAAATTCTAAAGCATCAAAAGACAAAATGCCAAACTTCACAAGAAAATTGTGTTATTAAAGTTCCATAACAATATTCTAAGAACAAAGAAAACATGCAACAACCGTTCACACACACGTTCATTCCGAAGAGACTAGAACTAAGCTAACCATCGGGTAGTAAGGGTCTAATGCTTTCCAGCCTTTTACTGACAAAATTTTACACCTAGACCCTGACTGTCAAAGCTTGTCCGTGTTCCTTCTAGGTTATGACTTTTAGATCCTTACTCTAAACATTTAACGTTCCGTTTTTGTTTATTAATCAAACAAAGGTTCGACTGATAGGAAAGATCTTTTATGGTCGTGCTTATACGCTTTAGGTTAATAGAGCAGTGACACGTCGTAGTATTATTGTATATAACTCTATTCCGGATCCCTAATGGGTTAGCTGCAAGGGGCACTTTAGAGAGATACAGAAGGGCGTCATACTGAAGCCGATGCTGTGAAGAGTGCTTTCTTAGACCTAAAACGCGCGATTATTATTGTTGGAGAAAATAACGTTATTTTAAGCCTAAGAAATCCCCTTTTCCGTTGTTTTTCTCTCCATTTTTATGTAGTGCACCTTGTAGTTATGCCCTCCAAAACCCATACTGGTGCCAATCTGGTGCCAATATGGCGGCAAATGTCACTGCTCTATACTGATAATTTTTTTCCTATATATTACCCAGTATGTTCCGATACCCATGCAGCGATGTTTTTTTTTAAGTTTCTACTCTTTAAAGTTGTTTTATACGAACTTCCAACAGCATTTGAGGCGGTTTCTTCATTGTATAAATTTTAGTCCATGACTTATTCTTACTATACTTGTCTCTTTCAATAGGTGTTCGTTCGCAATTTTTTTTTTCTTGCATTTGATTTTGTGTGTGTCATATTATTGCTCTGTTGTTCTCATTGCCTCATTACATTGTATATTACGCTTGGTTGACCGATTTTATTTAAACAGCCTCAGTCAAAATTGTTTTGTTGTTTGAATAAACCATCACGATTCAGTCGAAATGAAATTTCACCTTGTTTATTTTGATCAGTCAATACAAGATCATCCCATTTTTCTAGCACTGTAAAGGTACGTTTACGCAACCACTCGCTTTTGCATTCTCGCAGCTAGAAGCTAGAAATCACCTCAAATTCCAACATGGCGGCGGTTTTATGTCTTCCGCCTCGCAACGAAAACAGCAAATAACGTGAGTTCTGAAGCGTTTGGGAAAATTGTTTCGTCATGAGGAATTCTTTATATTATTGGCACGGATTATACTGCAAGTATTTACTCAAACGATGTCGGATTTAGCTAATCCATTTAGCGTTGTTACCATGGAAATGTCACCTTTGCCTCGCGATTGAGTTCGAGCTGCGAGAATGCAAAGGCGTGTCGCTGCGTAAACGCGCCCTAACAGCGATTTACTAACTCGATATTAAGCCTCGTTGTTACTAGTGACAACTTAGAGATTTAGTTGTGTTTCTGAAAATAAAATATTTTAATTGTGACTACAAATTAAGCTCAAATCTAAAGAATAATTATTTCAGGAAAGCCACATATCGATATGAAGTGCTTTTGCCTGGAACTATGGCAAACAAATTTAACCTTCTTTCTATTTTTAATGAAATCCTATTGAAGTGCTCCAAATTGGTGGGATAAACGAGATTAAAAACAAACTATTCGATGATTTCTTGCATAGTCAAAAAAATCGATTAGGCTATGCCCAGACTGAGCTACAGACTAATTTAAAAAAATATACATATGTATAAAATAAATATTGAGAGTGCATTTAGTGATTATTAATTCTTTTAAGTATTTAAACTTTTACGTTGTGTTTATTTTTGTTTCTGATGCCTCCTATGCATTTATGTTAATAATAGCACTTGTCAAGAAATATTGTGATCAATATTACCTTCCCATATTCGTATCATGTACCATTCTATTGTACCTGTCTTATACGGCACACACAAGTTCACCATGAACTTCGAGCCGTCGTAATAACTATTTATTATATTTATTATGTTTCAGGGTCAAAAACCTTTCTGAGAGACAGAGCATTACAAACTCCCTACATTATTAAACAAAA
>JAHWFP010069207.1:21279-35214 GCA_023313725.1 Lithobius niger | reverse complement strand
AAAAGTCATTTTTGGAGCACAAAAATGCCACTTTCAGCAGTCAAAATGACCATAGGCGGCTACGCGTCTTGGGTGGGGGCGCCCGGGCGGGGAAGCCACCTAGATCCCCCATGCTGCGAGTGCTTACAAGGTTTTGAAACTATTAATACTATATTACTGGAAGTATAGTTTTTACAAAAAACTTTGTAGAAAAGTCTTGGCACCTGGTTTCCTGGCGTCTTCTGCATTTCAGGTGCTGACTAGTGACGGATGTGATCATACAAGCAAGCAGTGGGTTCATCATACTGTTGTAGGAATCTCGACAAAAGATGGGTATAAAAGATTTTTTTGGGGGTGGTCACATCATTTTTGGACCTTAGGGTGAATCAAGTTTTTTTCAGGTCTTGAGGGGGGGGGGGGGAGTCATCGAAAATTTAGTGGTCACATTTTCATTTCCCACCCCACCCCCCACGGCCATAAATATTGACCGGTCCCCAATATCCCCTGAATCAATGGAAAAAATTAAATTTGAGCATGTTGATTTCAAATGTGAAAGCTCTTCTCCAATAATACCTCAAGTTGTTTTGGACAAAACTGAGGTAAACATTTCCGCCATTTCTTTCGTCTTTCGACACTCCATTATTTAAAAACTGCATCATGTTTTTGTTTTAAAATGTGAAAGTTTTTTTTTTACAATGATACCTCTAGGCCTATAGTTGTTTGGGACACAACTGAGAAAAAGATTCATTACTTTTCACCTTTCGATGTTCATTTAAACAAAAATTTCTGCCCCTGACCTGCTGCCTATGCTTGCACACAGGAGTCGTCGTCATTCATCACAGCCTAAAAGTCCAAAATGTACAATTAAGTCAACCCTCAATCGTCAATGGCCAGCTGGCCTGTTTACATAATTCTAAACTGAACTCGGTTTAATTTAATTTGAAAAAAAAATATATTTAAAAAAAAACATGATTTAGACACAATAAAATTTTTACGAAACTACCATCGTAAAAAATGAATAAAAAAAAGTCACCAAAATTAGCTTGACAATTTGTTGCTTCAGTGTTCACTGGAGGCTAGAAACAGGCACTAAAATAGCGTAAAATGCTTTAGCTTCCGGGGCTCTGCCGGATCCCGTTGGGGGGAGCTAACAGCGCTCCCCAGACCCCCTAGCTGAGCTTGGCGGAGCGCCTCAAAATTACTTTACTGGCAGCACTACTGGCATTCGTTAAACCAGTTGGCAAAATCATAAGATGAGTTGGCAAAATGAGAGTCACCCCCCCCCCAACCAAGTACCCTTCGCTGCGGCCCGGATTTGCTCTACAAGCAAATACTCATTTTAATCAGTTTTATAGATAAGCAGATGTGCTTCTATAAACATGATCAAAATTGGTCGTTTATTATAAATCCTGGATTACGGATTCCGAAAGGGCTAGTTTTAATGTTTTATATTGTTTTAAACCTTGTTATTAACCCAGTTTGAGTTCGTGCTCCCTAAAAACAAAAAATTATTAGGCAACATTGCAAATCAGAACACACTGTAGACTTTATTTCGGACAGTAAGTGTCATAGGAGGCACCAGACAAAGGGGCGCGTGCAACTTCAATAGCAACTTCAATAATGCATGAAATGAGCAAAGGAACGAAAGAGAAAAAAGAACATTAGCGCTCGTATCCCCATTGAACTCACAGCTGTGAAGGTACATAAATAACAACTGTTCAGAATTTACATGAACGAAACGAACCCTAATCTGAACTCCAATTCCAGTCTGTTTCGTGTGAGTGCCCTTTGTGTGTGCTTTTATAATTTCTCAAACATGCAGACTCTATCTTGTTAAGGGAGTTTTTTTTTAGTGCTTGTAGGTTTTGCTTTAATTCTATTTCGTATGAGAGATTATGTGTTCGTTTTAATGTGTGTATTTTAATTTTTTTAAGTTTTTTTTGAGGTTTTACTTTTGTTTCATGTGCATCTATATGTTTGCATTGCTAACGTGTAAAATATCCACCCGTTTTGTTTGTATATTACTTATGTGCTACGCATATGTACACGTGTACTGCACATGGAGGCTAGCCGTCACAATCCTAGTTTCTGGAATTGGAGTTCAACTACAGTTCGTTTCGTTTGAATGAAGTCTAATTCGTTTATATTTGTGTACCTTCACAACTGTGAGTTCCATGGGGATACGAGCTGTATTGTCTTTTTTTTTTCCTAAACAGCAATTTTTTTTTGTTCAGTTAATTTGTTGGCTTTTTTCGCGTTCTTTTCAGTGTCATTGGTACCGTCTGGTTTATAATGTATATCTCCATTCAGTGCCCAATTTTGTTTATAAAACCAACAGAGCATTAGAAATCGATATTTATCTCCACGTTCCGTCCACGTTTTGTATTATTTGCTGGCAGCATACTAACGTGTGTCTGCTTGATTAATAACTGATTCCACATTGTTGAAGACTGTTTTTTATTTGTGTATCTTCACAGCTATGAGCTCCGTGAGAATACAAGCTTTAATGTCTATTTTTTTCTAAGTTCAGTTTAACTTGTTGGCTTTTATCGTGTCCTTTATTGTTATTGATACGGTCTGGTTTATAATCTGTATGTCCATTTTCCGCCCAATTCTGTTTGTAAAAAAATGAGATTTAATGCTCTTTTCCCCAACCCAATTTAGAGCTCGTATTTCCGTGGAACTCAAAGCTGTGAAGGAACACATACAGACACGCTTGTGTGCTGCCATGAACTCATTGACGGAATATGAATTTACATAAATGTGTATTGTCCCTCTCAGTTTCATTTCGTGCTCCCCAAATATATAAAGAAACAAACAAAAACTCCTCCTGCTATCCTAAATCAAGCGTGGACGGAACGTGGAGATAAATATGGATTTCTAATGCTCCTTTATTTATAAACAAAATTGGGCATAGAATGGAGATACACATTATAGGCCAGACGGGCATGACACTAAAAAGAACGCGAAAAAAGCCAACAAGTTAACTAAGCAAAATAAGGCTTCGCTGATTAGGAAAAAAAAAACATTACGACTCGTATCCCCATGGCCAAACTCCTCCTGCTATCCAATTTCTGGCCATTCTAGTGCGCAAACAACTCCAATAAATACTACCTGCCGGCCGAGCTAATTAAACCCCTTTTGAGAATGAATGAGAGGGACGTTTATTGTGGCCAAGAGTCGCCAAAGAGCAAGGAAGGGATAGATGCTAGCCAATTATAACTTGCTTGTCGTTTTAAAACAATGGAAGTACTATTACAATAAAGTCCGGATAATACCTTTGTCACCACATTTAAGAATACTTAACATATCTAGTTAAATCAACATTTTTTAGCCTAAATTTAAAAGCAGCAAGGAATTGGGCCTGTGCAACATCTGCAGGAAGCACATTCCAAGAATTTACAATGTAGTGTGTAAAGAATAACTTACGTCAATCTCTTCTTATAGGTTTTACTACAAATTTTAGGTCATGGGCCTTTGTGATTTTGCGCTCCCTTATTTGGAAGGAACGGTTAATATCTACATTAGTTAGTGTACATAAGTTGCGTGTGTCTGAAAGTCCGCTGGACAGATTCAATGCTGTTTATGTGCTTTATAAAATTCGGTGACCAGTCCTGACACGCATATTCCAAGATCATCCTTCAAACACTTTAAATGCCCAAGCTAAAGTTTAACGTCACCGGAAGTAAAGCATCGCTTGGCTATGGTCAGTCTCTGCTATGGCAATGTGATCACAGTGTGTCATAAAGTAAGTAAGGTCATAAGTAAACCACACATCGAAGTCATTGATCTCGGTAACATGGTAAACTACATTTTTGTGCAGTAGATAGTTCATCCTCATATTTTTTGCTCAATGTGGATAATTTTACATTTCGGGCTTGATAGTGGTAAATTCCAAGTTTCAGACCAGTGTTTTAAATCAAATAATGCCGAGGATAATGCCAAGTAGCCCTGCATATTTTTGATTACATTATAAAAGTTAATATCGTCTGCAAATTTTGAGTTTATGACATATGAAAAATGATTGATGTATATGAAAAACAAGAGCATTCCTAATATTGACCCTTGCGGGACGCCATAGTAACCATACTCTCACCAGAAATAGAATTTCCCACACACACTTGCTGTGATCTCTGCAGTCCAGTCAAATTAGATCAAATTCTCGGAATAATTCATAATAAGCTGATTTATGGCACAGATGTTCGTAGTGACATCAAGTTCAACGTACTAAAATTCCTCAGCCAACCGTGTTGGGGTAACGCCGCCATCTTAGAAACATGGCACCCGATATCGGTTTTTTTACTATATCTCGGTAACGGTTGTTCGGGCATGAAAATATGTTCTGATCGAAAATCTACAGCGTGCTCTTTTTTTTCGTAGATTCAATGATTCAGCCAATAAACGGTGCAGAAGAAACTAATGCCACCATCTCGGAAACATGCGCCCGACATCGGTTTTTGTCAATATATCACGGAACCGGCTGCACAAAATATGTTTAATCCGAAATTGTCAGCATGGAATTGTCTACAAAAAAGGTTCTATTCTTTTTTTTTAACTGAGTCAATAACTGAGTTCTTTTTTTTTTTTTAACTGAGTCCCGTGGTCTTTTGTCGGATGATCAATTTGGCTTTATGCCGAGGTGCTCTGAGGCTTACTATTACTCTGCTGTCTTGATGATCGGACTGAGGCTATAGAAGATGGGGGTCCTGTTGATGGAATTTTGATTGACTCTTCTGAAGTTTTTGACTCCGTTTTTCATTAGAGACTAAGCTCTAAATTTGTTGACATGGTATTAGAGGCCGAGATGGATAAATTATTTTCTCACAGTAGTCCAACCAAATTGGACCAAATTGGACCAAATATAGGTCGAATCGCGGAATAATTCATAATAAACTATTTTTGGCACAAGATGTTCGTAATGGTCTTAGGTTCAACATACTAAAAGTCCTCAGTTGTCCGTGTTGCGCTAACACTGCCATCTTGGAAACATGGTACCCGATATCGGCTTTTTAAATATATCTCGGTAACGGTTACTTAGGCACAAAAATATGTTCTGTCCAAAAATGTAGAGCGTGAAATTTTCTACAAAAAATGCGTCCTTTTTTTCTTAGATTCAATGATTCAGCCAATAAACGGTGCAGAAGAATGTTAAACTAATGCTACCATCTCGGAAACATGCGCCCGACATCGGTTTTTGTCAATATATCACGGAAACGGCTGCACAAAATATGTTTAATCCGAAATTGTAGAGCATGGAATTGTCTACAAAAGAGGTTCTATTCTTTTTTTTTAACTGAGTCAATGATTCAGCGAATAAAGAGTGTTTGCACCTAATGTTTGGGCCCAAAATTGATGGAATTTGCCACTTTCAGTTAAAAATTAAATGCGCATGAAGAGTAACTGAAAAAAAATAGCTATGATAGAAAGTTAAAAAAAATCTTCTACGAAAAGGTGGAGGGGGTGATTTACCATACCAAAAACGGTAGTTATACTGACTTTCGTGTTCAAAGTATCCTTGCGAGCCCTCTAATAGCCCGACATGGATATACTTAAGATTTTCTGAAAAGTGGAGATCTGTTCTTTCCATCAATCATAACCAAAACTGTTTAGCTTAAAGAGGGATCAACCTAAGCCTAGTTAAAGGTGAAGAGGTAATGGCGTGATGGCGAAAGCGTT
Organism: Lithobius niger; assembly: GCA_023313725.1. NCBI lineage: Eukaryota > Metazoa > Arthropoda > Chilopoda > Lithobiomorpha > Lithobiidae > Lithobius > Lithobius niger. The sequence continues at coordinate 29,559 of JAHWFP010069207.1, read as the reverse complement.
TGATGATTTTCAAATTTAAAGTGCTCTTGTGAGCCCTGTAATAGCCCGAATTGGACATGCTTAGGATTTTTTGAAAGATGGAGATCTATTATTTCCATTAGTCCTAACCGAAATTGTTTAACTTAGGTAGGGACCGTGGTACGCCCATTTAAAGGTGAAGAGGTAATGGCACAGCGGCAAAAGCATACGTTATTTTTTAAATATCAAGTGCTCTTGCAAGTCCTCTAATAACCTGAAATGGACATGCTTAGGATTTTCTGAACAGTGGGGATCTATTCTTTCCATCAATCCTAACCGAAATTGTTCAACTTACATTCAGACAGTTCTACGTACCTTTAAAGGTGAAGAGGTAAAAGCGTAGAAGCAAAAGTGCATGTTGCTTTTTGAATTCAAAATGCTCTTGCGAGCTCTTTAATAGCCCAAAAAGGACATGCTTAGGATTTTCTGAACGGTGGGAATGATTTATCTATGCATTCCATCAATTCCAACCGAAATTCATTAAGTTAGATAGGGATCGTCCTACGCCTATTTTAAGGTATAGCTAGATGGAACTGGTGTAGCGGCTATTTGAATTTCAAAATGCCATTGGATTGCTCATATTTATATTTATACCTAAGCTAAACAATTTTGGTTAGAATTGTTGGAAAGAAAAGATCCCCACCTTTCAGAAAATCCTGAGCATGTCCACTTCGGGGTATTAGTGGGGTCACAAGAGCATTTTGAATTTAAAAATCAACAAACTGTTTCGCCATTACGCCATTACTTCTTCACCTTAAACTAGGCATAGATTGGTTCCTATCTACGCTAAACAATTTCATTTTGGACTGAAGAAAGAATAGATCTCCACCTTTCAGAAAATTGTAAGCAAGTCCATTTCTGGCATTAGAGGGCCCGCTAGAGCACTTTGAATTCGAAAATCCCTATACGCTTTCACTGCTACGTCATTACCTCTTCACCTTTAAATGGGCGTTGGACGGTCCGTATCTAAGTTAAACAATTTTGGTTATGATTGATGGAAAGAATAGATCTCCACCTTTCAGAAAATTCTAAGCATTTCCATTTCTGCCTATTAGAGGGCTCACAAGAATACTTTGGACACGAAAAACACTATAACAATAGTTTTTGGTGCGTAAATTACCCCTCCCCCACCTCCTCCCAAAGGATTTTTAAAACTTTCTATCATAGCTATTTTTTTCAGTTACTCTTCATGCGCATTTAATTTTTAACAGAAAGTGGCAAATTCCATCAATTTTGGGCCCCAAGCCACCCAACTATATGAAGTGTAATGAACATTGGGTGCAAACACTCTTTATTCGCTGAATCATTGACTCAGTTAAAAAAAAAAGAATAGAACCTTTTTTGTAGACAATTCCATGCTCTACAATTTCGGATTAAACATATTTTGTGCAGCCGTTTCCGTGATATATTGACAAAAACCGATGTCGGGCGCATGTTTCCGAGATGGTGGCATTAGTTTAACATTCTTCTGCACCGTTTATTGGCTGAATCATTGAATCTAACAAAAAAAGGAAGCATTTTTGTAGAAAATTTCATGCTCTACATTTTTGGACAGAACATATTTTTGTGCCTAAGTAACCGTTACCGAGATATATTGAAAAAGCCGATATCGGGCGCCATGTTTCCAAGATGGCGGTGTTAGCGCAACACGGACAGCTGAGGACTTTTAGTACGTTGAACCTAAGACCATTACGAACATCTTGTGCCAAAAATAGTTTACAATGAATTATTCCGCGATTCGACTTAAATTTGGTCTAATTTGGTTGGACTACTGAGAGAAAATAATTTATCCATCTCGGGCCTCCAATACCATGTCAACAAATTTAGAGCTTAGTCTCTAATGAAACACGGAGTCAAAAACTTCAGAAGAGTCAATCAAAATTCCATCAACAGGATCCCCATCTTCTATAGCCTTAGTCCGATCATCAAGACAGCAGAGTAATAGTAAGCCTCAGAGCACCTCGGCATAAAGCCAAATTAATCATCCGACAAAAGACCTAGAGATAAAAGATTGGCCATTACCAGATTCCTAATATCGCGCTCAACAATTCTGCATGGAACACAAGTCAGTGAAATTGGTCTTTAATTTAATGGTCGGTGGTATTACTCTTTTTAAAGACAGGCATCACTAGAACTCGCTTCCAGCTATTTGTTTAAGGGCTCGCTTAGCTCATTAGAAGCATTTTTTATAGAATTTCAAGGAAAAGCCAACAGGACAGATGGCATTACTATTCCAAAAGGTAATAAGAATGGATTCAAAGTCTGATTTGTGGACGTTGGTTGATGCAAATGCTCCAAAGTCTGTCAAACAATTACTTTAATGTGACCCCATTTCAACTGTTTTTAGTCTTCTGTACAGCCGTACCGGCTGAGAAGACTTGCAATGACTTTGTCCGTCCGTCCATCCGTCGCCTTTTTTAACTTCGCAACGGTACCAGATATTGACGACCACTGTTTACAAAGGTAGTCGCTATAGAAGTTTGTTTCATTTGTACTGAAGTTTTTTTTATGAAAAAGGAATTTAGAGTTTCAGCTTTATCATGATCTTCAATGATGATTTTGTCTTGTAGTGAAGTGGTGGCAGATGTATATGATCTTACCCGTTTCCCGAGTGCTGAGCTCTAACAATAACGAGGGCGCGCAGCGATGTATTGTTGGGCTCAGCATGAGGGAACGGGTAAGATCCTATTTCTCAACCGCTTTCGCCTTCTCCGCACGACCCGTCATTGTTACCACGCGTTGACTTATTGTTGCATTTGAATTAGTGCTAACGATAGTTAAGCGGCGTACAAACGTTCTAGTGAAGATATGATGATGGCAGCATCTGATGTTTTGCACGGTAACCAAACTATTGACAAAACAAGATAAATGCAGCGAATTTGACGATGAACAATTAAAGCAAACGTTCATGGTGCCACATTGCATTTCCTACAACTGTGTTATGTTGTGATGAATTTTAATTCTTGCATTACGAAAGTTTCGTAGTCTTTTTTTTTTTAGGTTGCAGCGCATTTCTGAATTTTAATAATTCTTGAATACGAAAGCTTCGTACTCTGCTTTTTATTTTGGTTGTTGGATGTATTTGATCTGTGTTTAATCATCATTGATAAAATTACGAAAGGAGATTCGTGTTGTTGGCGTTTGTGCCGTATTTGTGACAGATGTAAAACAAAAAAAAAGGAAAGCAGTGCTGAGATATCCCAGCACCGAGTGCTGAGATATCCCAGCACCCAAACCGAAAACCATTGTTGCGATCCTACACTGTTCCATTGTTACAAGAGTGCGGAGAAGAAGAAAGCGGTTGAGAAGATGCATTCTTCCTGTTCTTCATTTTTTTTTTATATAAATAGAGCTGTAGGAGTATACCTTCCGAAATTAGTTTAAACTCTTTTATAACTTCATTGTTTTTGACAATTTTAATTAACAATTTACTGCACCGGTTATATTTATCGTAAATTTACTGTTCTCCATTAGAAGTTTTGTACTTTTTCCAGTCTCTTCTTTTGATTATTTTCCAAGGCGGTTTAAGGGCTCATTTTTCCATTATGGTTTTGAATAGCTGTTTACGTTTACAAGTTTTAGCAGTTTATCATGGAATATATTTCATGAAGTTGCTACATCCATGTGCTTATTTATACTTTTAGACTAGATTTTATAATTTTTAGTTATTTTGAAGCGATTTAAAGCACAAGTTATAATGAACATACGACAGTTATTTCCGAAAATACACATGAACTGAGGAACGTTATAGATAACCAGAATAAAATGAATTTGTGTGATGCATGGATTGACAGTATATGAAGATATGGAATAGAATTATATGTATTTTCGTCAGAATATTTAATTGAAAGAATACAAAAAATACAAAATACGACAGTTAAAGTGCTGTTTGGAACAGATAAACATATAAAAACAACTGTAATATACAAAAACACAAAATTCTGAAAATCATTGAATTAAGAAATTACACAATAATTATAAAGAATTCTAATACCTATAAAAACTGTAGTACAAAAAATGAAGAAATGTCAAGAAAGAATAACCAAAGTTCATGCAACTAAGATGGAAATGGAAAGAAAAATAGTATATGACGAATATTTTTAACAATTTGGTAAAATCCATGTTAGAATATATAAATTTAAAGGAAATGAAAGTCAAATTAAAAGAAAAACTAATTACTGAACAAAAATAATAGGTTAACACAAAATCAACGATAATAATATGAATCAGGAGTAATATAATGAAAATTTATGTATGTTTGTATTATTATCGTATTATTACTATTATGGCATTATTATTATATTAAAAATGTATGATAAAATATGCTGGTAATGCCATTGTTATAACTGTTATTTTGCCATGTGAATCTATTATTTTATTTAATACAAAAAAAAACAGCTTGACATAAAAAGTTGAATAATGAATACGTATAAGGTTGAATAAGATGTAGTAAAACTCACACAAGTTATTTCATACAACTTCGAGGATTACACTGCAATTTGAAATAAAGTATTATTTTGTTATTATTATTATTATTATTAGTGTTCTTATACTTATTATTATTATGTATTTTTCTTTGTAGTTGCAGTAATGGATGGTACTTGGGTGCCGTGGGCAGTTATAGCTGTTGTATTGGGTTTCTGCCTCCTGTTATACTTCCTCATATATTACGAAACCTGCAAATGCCGAAGAGGCAAGGACGTCAATGATGTTGCCGAAACAGAAACAACGTTAACGGATATGTAGTTTCTACAGATTTCCTTCAATACTCATTTTCTCTTCTCTTCTCGGAAGTAGTGGATGTACTTTAATTATTTCAACAACTAAAACCAATGGTCCACAGAAAAGGTAAACTCTTCTCAACATCTTCAGGACGATTCCTTCAATCCAAGAGTTTTGCTGGCGGCAGTTAACGTACAAAGCGCTGCTGGCCGAGGCGTACAACAATCTCAGCAGTAAGTTACTACTTCCAGTCGTCATGTGTTTTACTGTGGGGTTCAATAGTGGGTTTCAGTTTGAGATATTCTAAAGGCAGCCAGCTAAGATATAGTGACGTATGCAACTCTGCTTTGTATTGTGGCTACACTCTCATTACTCACTTCACTTGCGTTGGGTAAGTGCTTCATCAGTCTTTATTTCACTACAGATCTGCAGCAGCTTGAGTTGGGCCATAACGAGTTTCATATCCTTCCACAATAGACGCCGAACACATCGTTGGGCTAAATACAGATGCAAACCTATTTACGTTGCCTTTTGGACTTATATGGCAGACTGCTTGAGCGAGGAATCGAACCCAGGACTTTTGAAACCAAAGGCCGAGATCCTACTGCTGAGCCATACTTGACACGGCCTTTTGACACGGCCATGGTTTGGCGTTAGGGTCCCGAGTTAATGACCACAGGTAAAAGAAAACCAGTTTCACGATGAGAAAGCGCTACATCATCCCATCAAAATCGGAATGAGAAGACCAGAATGGGCGAGAGTTCATACTTTAATTCCTTTTTCTCTCACTGCAACATTAGCGACGCTGGTGTTGTTCCTTCTGTCCCTTCGTCTCCCGTCCCCACCTCGGTCTTTCTCTCTTTTACCTTATTGTACGTCCGTGTGGGCAGTGTCGAAATATTGCTCTAAAACACGGGTTTAAAGTGGCACTATCACCGATTAAAAACCGTTCACAAATACCCTTGCGCTATCTAGCGGCAGTGATATTGTTAACCTTCACAGCTTGCTCCCAGGTGCACCAGGACCAGGACGTACCATATTTTCACTCAATAATTAAGAAGGTCGTTGCTTGTTTGTTTCGTTAAAAGAAATGGCATTGTGCATTCCTTCGCTTGGTGCAAGCCAGATTATTCCTTCAGCATAGTGGATAGTAGATTGCCCTACAAACCAAGAAGAAATGAGATCAAACCGTACTCTCACCTACGTACACATGGTACTCTCACCTACGTACTCTAAAGTCCCCGCCAGGACTGCCGGCCAAGGTAGCGTGAGAGGCTACTATGCACCTTCAGCGGCTATGGGAACTGTTCTAGCCAATTCTGGACAATCGTTCGGCCCCCTACGATGATCGGAGGTTTCCCAGATCGATTCCTCGGGTTGGCGCTCCTTTTACCAGATATTTCTTCTTCTCTAAAAGTCTGGTAATGTTCAAAATTGTGCCGGTTCAGCCATACAAGCATTAAGTTGCTTCGGCTGACTTAAGGCTCAAAGAAATTAATTTAAAAAAACTAAATTTATAAACTAAAAGGTAATATTCCGCCTCCACCTCGAAAATAAGTTTATTTACGCTAACGAATGCCCACACCTTCAAACCTATTTTCCCACTCGCCCATCTTATTTTCGGCGTATTCTGATCGTAGGTCTATCCTGTATTTTTCCTGAAACGATTTTTGTACAAAAAAAAGCCGATGAAAGCACTTTTTTGTTTGGAGGAGGGTGGGGAGGTATCTGCGTAGTCCTAGGTGGCAGAAATATAAATCCATCTCTGCCAGTGAGCAAGTGACGCTATTTCATCTTGTCAATTGCTTCCTGTTCACCATAAACTTATAATCTACCCTTTAATGGAAGTAATCTGTAATGGCATAATGATTTAAGAAGCTGTTAAAGAGTGCGTGCATTCAAATATCCAGGGTTTTCCTACCTTTAAACTGAGGGCATTCGTTACAAAACAATACGTTTTTTCATTGCTGGGCGATTGTTCGACCGGGCTGGAAATCACTCAAAGGGCATTAGGCTCCGGCAAAAAAAAATAATAAATGTAAAATCGGAAAGAAATCACACACCGAACGTGACTTTCTGTGTTGTGAATGATAGCTCTTTGCTTTAGACCTAATCCGTATCCGTTTTCGTTTACTGCAATCCGAAATTTAAATGCACTCATTGCTGCAGGAAAGACTCGGAACTCTTGCACTTGCTTGTAGAGGCAACCCCAATGCTTCACTGTATGGCAGTTAAAACGTTCAGGGAAGACTTTGCTGCTATTTTGTTTTCCTTGTAACTATTACAATTATGCTCTGATTTTCAATCTGTTTTGTACAGGATATCAACCGGCTTTCCAGGGATGAGATGTAACAATCCGAGGGCGCGCAGCACCCGACTATTGTTACATCTTAGCCCGAGAGCGCTGGGCGATATCCTATTTATCTACCGATTTCAACATCTCAGCCCGTTCCTTATTGTTATTGAAATTAGTTGATGGTTGGCCTAATTAATTGTATTGTTTTGAACTGCAGCGTAAATAAATAATCCTCAAGAACGAGCCGGAGAGGGGGAGGGGGTAAAAATCCCCAGACAAATTTACTATTCGCTATTTTTTCAAAACTTTTGAATGGCACCATACATTACCCAAAGGAACAAAAATAATCGCACAATAAAATAAAAATGAAACATTCGTCCGTGTTCTAGCAGACGTGCGTAAAAAGGGGGACGACGAAATATCTCCAAATCTCCAAATATCTCAAAATATCCCCCCCCCCCCCCCGCACACACACAGGAAATTATATTGTTGTTGCCACTGGCTTTATGGCCTATCCGGAGAAGACGTGTGTCGGAAAATTGAGTTTTCATTAAATGTTCATCAAGGGCCTGAATTTGCCGATTTATTTTTTAACGATTTTTACAAACAACCTCTAAAATAGAAAATTGAAGCAAATGCCAACAACAATGAAGTTGCCAACAACAATGCGACACGTCGTTATTGTCGAACATGACAATTAAAAATAGAATGCCAGTTAACATAAAATAAACAATTTACGACGTTTCGAAGCAATCCTCGCTTCGTTATCAAGCAATAAAAGATATGGCTGAGTGGCCAAAGTCAAGTAAAATACTTTAAAATCCATGAAAATGTAAAAACTCAATGCACAAGAATAAAAATTATAAATAAAATAGACCTAAATCAACTTAGAAACTGCTTCCTTAGGTTTATTTTATTTATTTATTGTTTTTTTTTCTGCTTTTTCCCCCGTTTTATCGATTTTAAAGTGTTTTAATCGACTTCTTAACCGCATATTTATTAGCCGCTTGGTAACGATGCGAGGATTGCTTTGAAATGACGCAAATTGTTTATTTTATGTGAACTGTTGGCTTTCTATTTTTGATCGTTACGTCTTTGTGTTTATAGTATTTCATTGTCGGATATACACACGTTAAAGCCCAACGACAAAACAAAGAATTACTCACAACCTCCGACATCATGTGATGCTGATGTGATGCAATCTTACGCAAAATTCGGTTTTGTTTACATTTCAGATGACGCAC
>JAHWFP010069207.1:0-21269 GCA_023313725.1 Lithobius niger | reverse complement strand
CATCAGGCGGAAGAATCCACAAGCCATTTCTTTCAGCGAAACAAAATAAGCCACGTGCCTTGCGGAATGTACTGTATAGCTCATTCTGAATGTTATGTTAGGAAAAGCTTGAATTGAAGGTTTCTCTTCAACCATTTTTTCCATCCACAATACGACATATCATTAATGCCTAGAAGGTCTGAAATGGAGGAAATATTAGTGAGATAGCCTGAGTACATTTCTAAGTATGCGTGGACTCAAGAGATGTTACCGTCTGACGTCATAGCATCGATTCTGGGGAACTTTGGCTCAACGCTTCGCAGAGGTGCTCAGTTCAGGTTGTGCTACAGTATCTTGAGAGAAAACAAGCGCATGCGACTAATTTGTACGGTATGGCCACCGAAAAGACCGCTGCTTCCATTAATTTGTGCCCAGGACATTAGTTACTGCCCACAAGAATGCGAAATGAGATAGATGCTACCTCTCTTTTCCATAAAACGTTTTCGACTATACACGAACGTGTTGGTGTATTTACATTTTACTTTAAAACTTTGTGATGGCAGTGTGACAACCTAAATTTTGTACTTGCAACCAAATGTAGGCTACTTACAATTGGTTTTAAAGCTAACAAAAATTTGTCAAGGATAGCCACGTAAAATTAATCGTATAAAATAGATGTTACGATTTAAGTCTAAAAACTATGCTCTACCGACTGTATGTACTGCCGAGCGTAACTCCGTCACTTAGCAACTTCCTTGGCAATGTTGCTTCGTAGTCTCAAATCTGACCTCGCCCACCCTCCACCTCCTCATGCCTTCGTGAACAGAAGTGTCCCAGAAATGTGCTTGTACTCTTGTCGACTGTGGCGTGTGAACGATCCTAGGTTTATCCTAGCAAAATTGTCCTTCTCCACCCGGAGATAACCTTAGCAGTTGAAGAGAACGTCAATTCAACTATTTCCATTTCCTTTATTTGTGACTTCTCATTTTTAACTGGCTCATGGCAGAGAAAATAAGCTATTTTTTTAAAAGTTTTCTTTAGGTCCACAAAATTGCATTCCCATTTCCGGAGGAGGGGGGGGGGGGAGGGATGAGATCAGTGTGACATACTTTTTCAGGGGGGCATGAGTAGGTGTGACAAAATGTGACATGGGGAAAAATGGGGTCAAAATTGGCCAAAAAAAATTCATGACATACTTTATGAATGATCCCTTAAAGCATTTACTCCCAAATTCTAAGACTTAAAAGTTATCATACACAGCTATCATACACGGCTATCATACACGGCTATCATACACGGCTATCATACACGGCTATCATACACGGCTATCATACACGGCTATCATACACGGCTTCTATATAAAACTATTAATTTCTCCGTTCCAATTCAATATATTTCGACCAAACTTGGCCAGGTAGTAGATAGGTATGGGAGGTATATTTATGGCAACTTTTAAGCAATTCCGTGCGAGGGTAAAAGGAGGGAGCCACACGTAAATTTGAAAACTGTTCACTTGTTGTTGTTGTTCTTGTTCTTGGCTGACACGGTTTCAGAAAAAACTACTGCACCAACCTAAAATCTGAAACGTGATCTAGGCCAGAAATTTCTCTGGGCTTCATCTTCACAGAGACCACTTTTTCGATTGGTCGAGCCGTTCCGGAGTTACGGGACCCTGAACGATCATATTGATTGTTTCACATTGTTTTAACCATTGTAATTAGGGAACAATGCCACTCACCAAATTCCAGTCCACGTCCAGATCCATTCTTCTTTGCTAAAAAGTCGATTGTTGAAGGGCGAAATGAAAGAGGGAGTGACCAGGAGTGCTTAACGCTCGTTAAACCCTTTGAAACCCTTTGATGAAAGAGGGGCGTGCAGCTACGGGTCATGCCCTCTAATAAATTATTCGTGAAAGACCGCGTATGGTGCTTCGAGCAATGTGTGTAGTTGGATTGTGAGATATTGTGTACAGTGTGATATGGAGATGTATGGAGTCTGTATTGATTTAGCGTACCGCAACGGCCCAAATAAATGATCGTGAAAGATCCGTGTTTCAGCTAAACGATATAGATTTAAAACAAATTAAGCTGCGCTGTCAATTTCGAAGGGCATCGAAATTGGCAGCGAAAAACGATAGAATGGCGTATTTATTTCGCAGATGCAGGCTTTCAGAGCTGAGTTGAATTGTTTCAAAGTGGCCAGCAACAATCGACTACATGCATAAAGCTTTGTAGCGCGACGCCATGTCCACGGATAACAAAAAAAAAAAAAAACGTCAAGTGTGCCGTAAAAGAGGGGGTTAGATGATTGAATTTTCACTTGTTAAAATGTACACGGATAAAAATTGATGATTTTTAATTGAAATAATCAAATCTGTACAATTGAGAAAATTGCATATGTTTATGTGCTGTTGTGCTTTAAGAATCATATATTTAAAACGTAAAGCGCAACAGCACCTAAACAGATGCAATTTCTCAATTGTACATTTGATTATTTCAATTAAAAATCATCAAATTTTATCCGTGTACATTTTAACAAGTGAAAATTCAATCATATAACCCCCTTTTTTACGGCACACTTGACGTTTTTGTTTGTATGTTTAAATTTATATGGTAAAAAGTTCAATGATCGATCACATGAATATCCAATGCAGCGTTTTGGAGTCTTATTTTAATTCTCTAAAAATAAACCTAAAAAAGTCGACTGCCCTGGGTTACCTTTATGTACCCCTATGCACCCATTAGTACTCTTATGTATCCTTTTGTACCCATACACACCATTATTTACCCTTATACAACTTCTTGTATAACTTAAAACAAATTATCCATCTTAAAATGTTAGGAACTTTGCCTGTTTAGTAGCTTAAAGTAAGTTGACATCGTTGGCGTCTTTGCCAGTTACCCCACTTAACATAAATTGCCATCTTACAACTTTGCTACTTTCTCCGTTTTCCATGTTAAACATTCTTATTGCATGGACATCTAATATTGCTAACATCTTACACTGCGTGAGTTTAGCAAATAAAAACTATGGCGTCTTAAACAGCGACACATGGTAAATCTTTATATCGCCTGTTTTCATCTGATAATCGGTTGCATCTTACGTTTAATGGCATGTAAATGAAACAAATCTGAAATTGGGGCATATTTTAAACTTGTGGAATCTCAAATACTGTAAACACAGATCCATTCCATCTTAAATTAAGATAGGTTTACGATATCCACGACACTGATCAACCAAAACAACTGAATTTCAGACGCATCTTACGAAATTTAAGATTCTTAGTTTTTGCAGTGTATAATTAATTAAATGAGTAAATAAATAATCGTTATGTATGTTATTTACACATTTTGGAAGCGAACTATGCTGCTCACACAAGTTTTCGAAAAACTTCGGGCATTGTCAGCAATAAAGATTATTATTATTATTATAAACTAACCAAATGAGATAATTATTTGCCTATAATGGTAACATATTTGATTTTTTGTAGGGTATACACGCATCCCTAAGGGCCCACGTACCATATGAAAAATAAATTTTACTAATTTTTCATAAGTTGGAAAATTAATCAATTATTATTGTTTGTCAATTAAAAAAGTTAACTTTGTTGTAGTACATAATCTGATTTGCTGACCTAAACTCAATTTTTACATAGCTTTAATTTTTAAGTTAAGGGTATTTTAACTGTATGAAACTTAATTTTTATAATATTTTACCACTGATTGTTTTGTAAGAACGCATTTTTGAATTTTATTTTGGACTTTAGCTATCGATGACTAATGTTTCATTTTAAATTAGATTTTACAATCTGTTATTTAAATATATGAGCTAAAATATTGTGTGAAAATCATACAATTGTGTAGAATCATAATTTTAAGAATAATTATCGTAGAAAAATTAGTATTATTATTATCCCTGCTAGCACCTATTATTTAAAAAATAAAATAAAATAATTTACGTACTGGCGGTACCACGGCACAATGCTGTCCTAAGCACATGGAGTGTTTTGGCGAGCGAAAAGGATCTAACTCGCAAAAGAAAACTGACGCTCGAAAGAGAGGCTAGCAAACTAATTCGGATTCGACTTACATTTCTATCAGTTCTTTGTTTCCCAATTCTGTGTTTAAAGCCTCAAAACAGGCTGTAAAATAAATGTGGCATCGAAAGTGGTGGAGTGAGCGACAAAGCAAGTGTGTTATCATTTTTAAAATATGTAATTATTTTATCTCAGAAGAGCCATCGAATTCGAGAAATATGATATTCCGAAAATAGAGACGTACTTCCTTTGGATTTAGACTTGAGTCCAATGGTGAACATGATTTCTTACAAATAGAATTAACGTGTAAAAATCACTAATAACGTGGATTTTTACTGCACTTAAATCGAACTTAAAATGTTTAGTTGAAAGACTTCAGCATTAAGGAAGCCAAAACAAGAGGAAGCTCAACCTTTCAAACCCAATTAAAAAACAACCCTCCCGCGTCTTCCTTATACACACCCACAAGTGACTACAGAGCATGCGCGTGACGAAGCAATTTAATTGTCTTCTTCGTGGGTGGCCAGACAATGTGTAAATTACACAAACTTCAAAGCATGACGTATAACAATCCACAGGCAATAACGGAAAAAAAAAGCCAAACAGTTCTTCTTAAACTTGCCCAAGTAATTAAAGTGACATTTACAGTCACTGGTGAATATTTTAAATTGTACAATTCTTTTTGAGTGTTTAGTTTTTAATGAACCGTCACGTCGGTAGACCGGTTTCTCAGTTTCATATTCAAAACAGTAAACAAGATTGAAACGCAAAACATTTAGCTGACACGTGTGATGCGACTTGGCAAAGTGCCATTCTAAATTCTAAAGGTAAAGTTGGCGTCAAATAATTGAAAACTTTCTGATTTGTTATTTGTCATGAATAAAAATAATTATTTGAACAATGAGGTAGTGACGGACGTGAAAAACAAATAATAGCATGTCTCGTACTGTCCTGCGACGCCCATCATCATATTTGTGCCTATTTTCGATTCCTTTAAGCCTCATCTCCCCCCCCCCCCCGATTCCTTTCAAATTTCTCGATTTAAGTTCATAAAATCTGAAATATTGGGAAAATGGTTGTGGGAATAGAGATCTTCAGATAAGTCAACTCTTTGTTATTTATTGTTACGACACTCAGGGATAGAGGATCTTTCTGGCGTCAACATGAAGGTTTCTGGCGTCAACATTCGGCTGAAAAATAATTGTAAAAATTCAAAATGGCAGTGCTGAAAAGTTGCCTTTTTTCATCAATACGCATCACAAAAAATATTATCACTCTAAGGTCGCGTCTTGAGTTGTTATGATTGGGCAGAACGACGAAAAAGGCAGAACTAATGATTAGACTGGTTGAAAATTGAATTTTAACATTATCTCATTTTATATTCTTAGAAAACATGTAAAAAATGCTATAGTCAAAAGGAATTTAACTTTTGTTCAAAACTATGGGTATAATTTAACATCATTGCAGCCTATTGCGGCCCATAACTTAATTCATTCTATTTTGAAAAGAAAAATCCTTGAATTTGTGGTTACCTTTTAAAGTTTTTGCGATTATCAATTAAGCCAGTCATTAAATTTTTAACCAGTCATTTAAACAAGGTTAAACTTCAAGTGCCTTGTGGCAACTCAAGACGTGACCTCAGAGTGACGAAATTTTTTTTTGTATGACAGTGACGCAAAAAGACAACTTTTAAACTTTTCCACACTATGCCATTTTGAATTTCTAAAATTTTATTTTTCAGCCCAGCACATGTGGTGAAGGGATGCTGTTTAACCTTTCTCAGCTTGAAGGTACATACCTACACAGTGAGGGACATACATATATGTACAGAATAGGAGATTTTCTATTTCCACACTGTAAAGTAGTGCAGAAGTAAATCCCAAATAATCATGAGTAGGAAGGACCACCGTGACTGGCCTTTTGGGAATGTGCTGAAGACGTTAGAGCATCCGTGTTGGCGTGGGTTCGTTTCAGGTTGGACCTTCCTCTTGTGTGCTCCACAAAGCCATGCTACACAAAGCCAGTCGTGGTGTCCTATTGTCTGATTTTTTGGGCCTTTTAGCCTTGTCGCTATTAGCAGCTCCCATGTCAAATATTATGTAAGAAATCCAGCCGAAGTGGTGAAGTTCATGTGATTCCTATGAAAACTTCGACATATCACACTTGAGAGACGTCAAGTGCTTGAAACACTTCACGTAAAACAACGCCTTTGTAGATGGCACAGTCTCTCTAAGTCTGGTGTAAAGAGACTTGCAGTGAGACTTTACAAAGAGACTTTATATCTATTTAGATGTACATAGAGACACAAATGAAAAGACTTGAAATGCCCATTAGCTGACTAACTGTCTTCTTTTACATTTAGGCCAATGAGTAAGTTTCTTAATTTATGCCGAAATTACAGAAATTACACAAGCCTTACGAAACTCTATGCCTTACATACAAATCAACGTTGAGACGAGACCTAATCAGTGGGCTGTCCTACAATCCTAACACTTGTTGACGGTAAACCATGAGCAGCGTGAAATTGTGGCTTCTCAGCCTTAAAAACTTCCTGGTACTTGAGCATTGCGTGGGGTAACGCGATCCTAACATTGAGTACCACTTCAAAATGAGTACCCTTGTGTCCTTCTTCGCACCAGACTGCTTAATCTGCAAAGTTTCATCTGGTATTGCTGTGCCATTATGTTAAGTGTCAGTATTAATGTGTTTATTTTCTGTCTTTACAGGTGACGTTATCCAACTTTTCAAGCAGCCATGTTTCCCGATTTTTCCCCAATTGTTGCCTTCTTTGCCATGTCCATCTTCCTACTGATGTTGGGTTGTTGTTTGAAGGCGGCTGTAATGAAGAGCCAAAGGCGGGAACTTTCTAGTCGCGGTCTCCAAACAATGACGTCGCCACCAACCTACCTTCGACAGTCTTCAGCCAATCAGATTACGTCGGTGTGGATCGTTCCTGCCTCCAATCACCAATTACCAACTTCTGCATTTGTGCCTGTCCACGGACAAACCAATCACACAACGTCTAGTGCTAGTGATCTACCACCGCCTTACGTTTTGCCGCCTTCTTACGAGTCTGTTGTCGGTAGTAAACCACAACGGTCACCGGATGAAAACAGATGACTAAGAAGGGAAAATGAAATTAGGAGTATGTCACCAAACAATTGTGCTTCACCTGCAAGGGAGGCAACATTCTACTTGTAGTTGTTAAAGGTGCTATGCTGCTTTGTGTTTTCGAAGTTGTGAAAAATATTAGGAAACACTGTTGAAAGCCAGTGATGTCAAGTCTTACAAGTGCAGCTCAAGAAAATCAGAATGTGACAGTAATCTACTTTGCAGTGACACAGCTTCATGAAAGTGATTGCATTTGTTAGGACTTATACAGCAGTGCAGTCGACCGGTTGCTGTTTGTCAGCTTGGCACACCATCCAGAGCTCATTCAGGGTTTGGCGCAGTCTGTTCGCGTTCAAGAGGACGAATGTGCTTTTCCCTAAACATTATAACAGAATCTGGTGACGTAACACGGAGGATAGAATACGTTCTATAAGTGTGGCAATGCTACTTTTGGTGGTTTCTCCAAAATCAGAAAAAAAGTCATTCTAACTATAACAACAACTTACACAAAAAAGTGTTCCGTACATTTACTAAGGTTGTTGGATATGAGTTTTTAAAATCCGATACCATTACCGATGCTCGCATGCCAAGTATCACCAAAATTGATCCGATACCGATACTTGGATATAAACAACAACAAATAATAAACCAACTAAACGAACCAATGCAAATAGCCAAGTCGAAATGTACCTTAGCTTACAAATGAGTAATGTTATTTACATTTCTTAAGTAAATACAGATGTAAACCATTTGCGTTTCTTTTTGGAGTAAAGTCAACCTGCTTGACCAGGGAATTGAACCTACGACCTTTGAGACCAAATGCCGAAGCTCTACTGCTCATTCATACTGACACCATGTCAGCCCTCAGTCTGGTCTCAAACATCGAGGGTTCAATTCACGCTCAGGTAGTTTCACATTTAAGCCGAAAATGCAATGTCAATTGGTTTTCATCTATATTTATTTATCACTTAGGGCTATTGAGCCCATTTGGCTTTCCGTCCTGTTTATTTACATTCTTGGTAAACCCAGAACTTAATTTAGAGAAACAAAAACGAATGCATTTTAGGATGAAACATACGGTATGTTACACAACCAAAAAAATAATAATTTGTATTGGTATCGGACCAGCCTTAAATTTACTTACAAAAAACGCATTATGTTGTATAACATTAACCAGTGAATAATTATGGAGCAACATACCCAGCCATTGGGTTATTCTGCACTCATCACACTCGTACTTTCTGTCTCCACGTAATTCGCAGCTTGGGGTGATGTCATCAAAGCTTACGTCAAGCAAAACTGTCAAAACAAGGCATTGCTTGTTTTGACTGTTTTGCTTAACGTAAGCTTTGACAGAAACAGGACAGAATAGAAATGGGACAGAAACAGAAGTTAGATCGTATGAGGCAGGATCTAACTTCATTTGCTTATTAGGATCTAACTTCTGTTTCTGTTTAATACCGGCTTTGACGTAAAAATGTTGTTATTTTTAAATATTGTAGCAATATTGTAGCAGTATTGTAACAGAAGTTCGACTATGTTCCAGTCCAATACTGGCTTCAATGTAAATAATTGTTCAATTTGTAAATATTGTAGCAACTTTATTTTCTGTACTAAGTACAAAAAGTTACAGTAGAGGAAGTAAACACTTAGCAAATGCCAACATTGAGATGCCAAATTTTGAAAGCTTGAAAAACAATGTGAACACCCCGTCTGATGCATTCATCAGTGCAGATACTACGCAAAATGCGCGACACCATATCCGAAGCAATCCAAAACGAGTCTCTTCGATGAGATCCAAAATTCAGCAATCTCCACCATATCCCCACAAGTTACAGTTAATTTCAATTGCTGAAAAAAACTGTTTCATGTATATCAGTAGAAAAACCAGGAGCATATGCAAAATTTTGTAGGCACAAGAAGTGGTGGATAGTATTGGTTGTGTGGTAGTGTTTGAGAGGAAGAGCAGCCAACGGAAAGAGCATATAAAAATCCATTCAGCTTATAAGGCATACTTTATAGGCTTGGTTTTCAGATTAAAATAAGTCAGTCGGCCAAGGAAACTCTGATTTCTCATGGTTCGAATCTAGATAACAATCCACTTTTTATGTGCGATGTTCTGGCCACAATACAAAATGTCACACAATGACGTAACTTATCAAACTCAACAGTATTTGGAATAAGTAGACTTTGTTATTACTACTTCCTATGGTATTTTATTTATTCCTATTACTACCAAGAATGAATAGGTTACTATGTCTACTGTATATAAAGAATCAGAATGTACCCATCATTGTGTATTACTGGGTAGATTTGGTACAACCTACGAGGTCAATGATGTCCTTCTGAAATACATGGTAAAACAATGTCAAATTGTCAATAATTTTGACATCGTGTTTTCACTGGCATAACGATAGGCCAATGTGGCTCGGCTTCTTCAAACATTTCCCTTGGGCCCTGCCCCCACTCCCCGCCCCACTCACCCACACTTGAATTTGGAAAGAATTTGGGAGGGAAGCACCAATTTACTGCTTGTTGATCAGTTTTTTATTTACCAATTGTGTTGCCGTTTCCTAACCACACCTACAAACAAGATGGCTGCCTCCACAGTCTTAGAACCAAGTCTCTTCTGTACAAAAACAAATTTTAGTCCTTTATGTCATACATTCTGTGTGCTACCACAAAAGTTGTGAAAAATGCATGAATATCTGTATTGTGATTGGTGGCCCGTGAATTTTGCCCACGATCCCTCCCTACAGTTACACCACCGCGTGTTTTCCTGGTTGAGATAAGATGTGGTGAGGTGCCCCCTCCCCCCACCCCTACCCTAAATACGACAGCTAACCATTGCCAGTTTTGCGCAACCTGTGAGTTTACTCAGGATAAAGAAAAACAGTTCTCTATAGGCATTTGGGTACTGAAGCATAGCGGATATGGTGTAAACTATCAACAAATGCAACATTTACAGTGCTGTAAAATAACAGATATAAATACAATTTTGCACAAAAAAGTGTATTGTGCTGTAGTGTGTTGCGGCACAATTTTATACAACACCAACGAGATTAGCTTATCGATTAGCAGTCCCTAGAGTTTTACAGTAGACAGCCAAGAACTACCATTTTTATGTTTTTTTTTTTAATTCGCGTACTTTTCCTTCCAGTTTTTGACATTTCTAACCATCTTTTGTATCGATGGTTCTAAAATAGCAATTCTGTCGTTACAGAAACGCGTGCATATTCGAGTTTTGTTGAAATTTTCTTCAAGCAGCTGTTAAAATAGATTAATAGGTTACAATCAAAATAAAATCTGTCTCTCTTTATTAGACAAGTAAAGAGCCAGTACATGATGAGAATGGTTTTAGATTTATTCATTGAAGAGACTGACATTGTAAACATACACGTCCCTTAATGGAATGAGTACTTGAGAGGTTTGGAACATCTTTCCCGCTGACATATACTGATCATATGGAAAAATGGGAGATATCTTGCGATGCATGTTTTCCCTGAAGCCCAGATGGAACGGGCACTTTAAAACTTAAATAACAATAATACGCAATTATTTGCCAAGAAGGCCAAAAAGCAAACATTTTTTTTTTGTGAACCACTGATATTTAACCATACGTACACTACGTAACTATAAAATTAATACAATTTCATTGGGGCAGGAAGTTTTCAAACGTGATTGTGATAATAACTAAAATTTTCAATGTTTTGTATTCATGCTTTGTGTAACTTGTCAATACTTTGTTAAGTTATGTAAATTAAAAAAAGTGATAAATGTTAGTTAAATATTTTGCTCTATATTTTAAACTATAAACAAATAAAGAGTTATTTTTGCGAAGATGTTTTTATTCAATTTTTTTTTGTCTTGAGCTTCGTTAAAGCGACTTTTTCAGGACTCAATTTTTTGTGGTTGAAATCTGAAACAAAACCCGCAATGGTGAAAGAAATTGCCAAGTTTCAAGTCAATCAAAGTAGTGATATCAGAGCAAAAATGACAGCCACCAAGTTGCTACATTAGTTGCCAAGCTAATCCCACCGACTATTAGATCAATGGTTAATGCTACAACTTGTATTAATGCTCAGTTTTTCATTTAACGTGTGAAGTAATAACCGGTGGGATTAGAAGTAGCAACTTGGTGGCAGCCATTTTTCCTGTGATTTTTTTACTTTGGTTGGCTGAAACTTGGCGGGTTCTTGCACCCTTGTGAGTTTTGTTTCAGAAATCCTTTTTTTGTATTTTTTTTTTGTTGGCACCTTTTTTCTGCCAGGGCCCAGTTATCAATATTCTGGCCAAGTTTGGTCGAAAGATATTGAATAGAAACAGAGACACCGAAAGTCTTCCGTATTCGATTTATGTCATTCAGTACTGTTTCTGTTTTATTTAAGTACAGAGTTTTATTTTATTTATTAAGCATTTAAAGAAGCGGATAGATATGAAACACTTCTAAGCAAAACAGTAGAGGCAATTAGCTGTGAATTTAAACCGGTTGTCGAACTCATATTAAAAAAAAAATATGTTCTTGATCTTAAAGTATACTTCATTTCCAAATCCAACTGTCACAAGATCCTTCCATACGTGTTTTTGTTTTGGACAAAACAATGGATGCCAACAAAGTATCCTGGTTTTTAAAATGAGTTTATCTGCCCCCGGCGTTCCTTTTTAATAAATACGTTAGAAGTCTTCTTTTTAACCAGGAAGAAATGCTCGCACCAAGCTCGAGTTGTCCCTGATTTTCTGTATAAAAGTTCCCAGGACAGTCAGGTGAGATATTTTTATTAACTCGAGCTTTTCGCATGGGAACGGCAACCCTCCCCCCAATCCCCAACTCTTGCAGTCACAGTTTACTGGCTACGCAGCTAATTTTTTTTTTTTTTGAAAATAAAGCAAAAGATAATCTTTTGGAGAATTTCCTGTAATTTTATAAGTAATTTTTAATTCTTGGCTAACGGAAATACAACGAATTTCCTCGCGTGAAAACAATTTTAGGGGAAAAAAATCTTATGCGTGCACTAGTCACGCTCCGATGCTTAGCTCCATTCCTACTTAACTGTTTTGCTTTCTACACATTTCTCGTTATTTATTGTGTTTATTTTTGCTTCCTTGTGTAAAAATGAGTATCTGTTCGTCAACCTTCTGTTAAAAGAGAGAAAAATGGTTTTTAAATTTATTCGTAACTGTTCGCATAAGGAACTTGGCAATGCAAGCCTGAGCACATTCTTATACTACCTAATTAAAATTCCATTATTTCTCTTTAATGTAACTCCCATTCCGTGACGGAAATGTTTTGTTTCGCCGTAATAATATTTCTGGGAAAAAAAGAACATGGGAATTCTATAGGCTACTACCAAGGCGCCAGTGAATCACAGCCAGCCTTTTAATACAACCAGGCAAATGTAGGCATATGGACGCATTTAAAATACTGTTTTACTTTAAAGTTATTTATTTGCCAGGTGGTAGGAGCGCACCAGCAAATTTCGTGTGATCGAGGGCACGCTACTGGATCGAACACTACATCGAGCTCACTTCTCGCAGGGAGCAATCAGACGATAAACAACCTGCAGCTTCCCTAATCAGAACTGTCGGAACCCGTACTGGCCGAGTATACGAAGGACGAAATATTGTTGCTAAAAATGAGTTTTGCTTCGAATTTTTAATATTTAATTTTTTTTTGCAAAACGCACGGTACTTTAAATGTGCACAAAATATATATTTGCGACCAAGCTGCTGAAAGCAAAAAAAAAAAAATATATATATATATATAATGGGTTGTCACGTGTGAACAATGAAAAAAACAGTTAACATTACGAACAAACAGTTTATGAAACACAAATTGGATATACAAATCACTCAAAGCACACACTCAAAACTAACAAATAAAAAAAGGGGGACGAATTGTTCGGGTACGAACTTTAAGACGAATTGTCCAGAGGCAATTGGACATGTAATTGTCCGCAACATGCACATCCATTGCTTTAAACTAGCTTGACCCACAACTTTAAAAACCTACAACTGCATGATATAACCAGGTAGATGTTTAGTTCAGTGTTTAAACGGTTAGAATGTTAAACGAAAAATTAGGTAACAGCTTACTGCATAATTTGAAATTTTAAATTAGCATGTGATATCACAACTTCAAACGGCTGAAAAAGTGTTCTCTTATTTGAATGATTTGATTTAACTCTCTTGAACAGTTATCTCATATTTTTGCATCCTTCTGCAACTAATTTTTTATATATTTTTTTATTAATACAAGGTGGAAAGCCCAACAGGCTGGATTAATACTGTGCCATATGTAGCTTTTGCAATGATGCTATTGTTAAAGTGCGATTTTTAAACAATTATTATGGGTGAATTATTTTGCAATGATGTTCCCTAGTGAGTAGGTTTAAGGGCGCGTTTACACATTACTCGCCTTTGTATTCGCGCAGCTAGAATTTGATGACGATCTCAATGGGGTCATTGCTATGGCCACAACGCTACCTGGATCAGTTAACTCCGACCTTGAGTAAGTGCTTGAAGTCTTAAAATCCGTGACAATAAGATAAAGAATTCCTCCTGACGAAACAATTTTCGTCGTTGTTTCTGAACTCACATTGACTGCTTTCATTGCGAGCCGGTAGAGTTACAACCGCCGCCATGTTTCCACCGCAATCAGATGATTTCCACCTTCTAGCTAGGGAGAACACAAAGGCGAGTCTTTCCGTAAACGCGTCCTGATTCCCAAAAGTGACAAAGTATTATTGCACCCGGAGGGGATCAACTAAAATTTGGCTGAAACTTTGTCAAACTCTGTGTCATTTTGCAGACGTCTTTGGATCGTAGATGACGCCTTCTACTCAGAACTAAAAAAAAAGGTGATATCAAATAAAAAAAAAAAAAAACAATACTGGTAAAAAGGGCCGCCAAGTTCAGAATCGTTCTGCCCTCCAAAGGAGTGATATCAACACCCAAACATTTGCCAAGTTAATCGCACCGAATAATACATTGAACGTTAAATCAAAACCTAAATATTGCTACCGATTAATTTGGCGAATGTTTTGTTGTTGATATCAATGTCCATTCTGGCGGTTCCTTTACTACTTTTGGTTTTTGATCTGATATATTTTTACTGCAAGCGTTGAAACGCTACACACAAACCACATGCACGTCCAGGAAGCAATACGCGCCAACCATTGTGCACAAGCATCTGTTGTGACGGCATCAAAAGCGAACCGGACAGCGTTCGAATAAGGTACAAAACTAGTGGTCTAGGATCATAACCAGACAGGCTGCATAGCCTGTTCCAATACCTATAAAGTTCTGTATATTACTGGTTAGTCTGGTTTGTTAAGTGCAACAAATATTAAGTACTTGTGAATAAAAGGAGTAGATGTGTGCACATTACGGATGGTTCTTCAATGCTAATTGCCATATTACCGACTCACTGATTATCTCATCCTTATAAATTTGTACCATGAAAGGGAATTATTAATTTGTGCCTCGCTACAACATTTTCGGCGCTGTCGTTGTTTTTTCTACGCCTCCCTCTCCCGTCCCCTCCTGCTTTCTTTTTCTCTCGCCATTGTTTATAGCGCTCTAAGAGTCAAAACGTTTCCTAAAGCGCGGGCCCGCTTACCGAGCCATTTCATGTTGTAACACGGGATCTGAAGTCTCGATTTCGCCCAGGACTTTAAAACCCTAGAAGTGCCAGCACTCAGTTTGGAAGGGGCTTAAAGGTGCCTTTTCACCTTTTCAACTATGCATCACCATAGAATCTTCGAGCAATATAAAGAAAATGGCGGTAAATTAAAAATGGAACAACAGTATTCGCAGCGACGCCGCCCTTTTCATAACTAAAGCGAGATCACGTGACCCACATCAGGTATTGGACGACGGAGAATCTGGAACGTGGATGCTGTGTTTAGAATATGAGCAACGCTATCAAAATGGTGAACAAGCGCCTTTAAAGTCTGGCCAAACAAACACCGTAAACAATCCCTAAATCCCCGGGTGAAACAAAACCTGGGCGAAATTGGGCAACAACGCTAATATGTGCAATAACAAGGATCAAATCAAATCAGATTTACGTTTAAAAGAGCCACCGAAAATATACATATGTACGTAAATACACAATTAAACCGCTAAGTGTCCGTCCGGCTGGCTAGCTGTACGCATGTTGGTTGGTTGGCTGCGTACATGTTTCAAATGTCATTGCACATTGTATAGTGTCTACGGTATCGTAAATTGTCATTTGTGCAATGTGTAAATTTTGCATTGCAAATTTCAAACCTATTTATTTAGTTTTTCACGTTAAACCCTGGTACTTGGTATTTGTTATTCTTGCAATCCTTCCTGTAAATTTGAACCAGGAAAGCGAGATGACAAAGTGTCAGGTTTTTTTTTTTACGGTTTTTCGTTCCTGTTGAAGAACTGGCGCAAAGATGAAGGTAAGCTAATCTAATTGATGTTGAAACTTGCCCGCCCAAAATAGGATTTGACGTAAATGATGCAAGGAGTACAAATAAAAACATAAACGGGGGAAACAATGGTACAAACAATGTCAAGTGCTAATTTTTTTTTTTACTTGTGGTTTTATCTTAATTAAACGAACAATAACGAACGACTTTCATTCGAGACGTAAGCACGATAAATGCGTTTATTAAGAGCTCAGGCTAATCTCGTTATTTCCGCTGCGCAGCTAAATCACTTAAGATAGAGTAAGTCATTTTTTTTTTTGTCCAGTGGCGATAGTTATTTTTCCCTTAATGGCCAGCAATAAACACTAGCCAATAGACGATAAAATCTAGCGAATCTTTTTTCAGTTTATAATTTAATCCGAAAATTACGTCTAATGCAATAATCTGTTCTCAGTAATAACTCTTTGAATCCTTGGTCCCAGTAAAAATACATTGGAGCAAAAAAATATATAAATGCTTTGTGAAATGGAGGAAGGACAGAAAAAAGTAATTATGTAGTGCCTTTAACCCTTCATTTCATGCCCCATAACGATAAAAGACGAAAGCCATACGGTAAGTAATATTCATAGTGCGGCTATGTGAAGTAATTCTTGGAATACAGCAAAGGAGTTGTTAAAAACCCTTAATTGAACATAAAAAAAAAGCATTAGAGTCGTGCCGCCATGGAACTCATATCTGCGAAGGCCTGATGGTTAGCACCGCTGCTTCATGTGCAAGAGGTTCGAGCATGACCACAGCCATCCGTAACATTTTCGGGAAGAGGATGACGCTCTGATGTCTCATGCTCATGTCGATTGTAGCATGAAAAGATCCTAGTAATTTCTGATTGGAATACCCAGCAAAATTGGCTCTCCCCACCTTCTGGTGCTATGGCGCTGGGAGCGCATCAAACCAACAAATCAGTGAAAGTACACAAATTAAAAAGATAATTTTAAAGTTACCTCGAACGTAACGTAACTATATTTGAACTCCAATTCCAGGAAACAAGGATTGTTTTTAGTCACTGCATGGTAATGTCAGAAAGTGAACGTAATTTTTGTTTAAAATGTGTACGTTTGTTTTCTGCTTGTGTGTTTGAAATAATGTGTGTGTGGTGATTACTGATGTATACATAAATGCGTGTGTATGGAGGTTGGCACGTGACAGTCCTGATACCAGTGGCGTAGCTACGTTAGGTGGGGCCGGTGGCAAATTAGCCCTTGGGGCCCCATCCTTAATGTACAGGACGGCCCATAAAAACGCACGAGCTGAAAAAATTTTAAGTTCATACTTTTACCTATTTTTTTAAAAATTTGTCATTGTGAAAATAGGGACCACTTTTCGTGCTCCAGTGAAGTGGTCCCTATTTTTACTTTTTTTTTAACTTGGAAAAAAGTTTGGACTTTTTATGGGCCACCATATTATTATTTTAATGATAGGGGAACGGACGGCCAGGGCGGTTCGAAATTAACTCAAACTATATTTCAAAAATAAATTTCGATCATCCCCGTCCGTCTATCCTCTATCATTAAAAAAAAAAAAAACATGGTGGCCCACAAAGAGTCCAATCTTTTTTCCAAGTTATTTTTAAAAGTGAAAATAGGGACCAGTTGGCTGGAGTACGAAAAAGGATCACTATTTTCACTATGACACATTTTTTTTTTTTAATTAGAAAAAAGGTATGAAACTTAGAAATTGTTCACCTTGTGCGTTTTTTATTTTGATAAACTGTATTTAAAAAATGAAATTAAATCACTAGTGTACTACGAAAGAGCCTTTTTTACATATAATATTTTTTTTTCTTTCGGGGGCATTCTGTCACCCTTGCCACCCTGTAGCTACGCCGCTGCCTGATACCCGTTTAAACAGATAACCCACACACGCAACAATAGGTTAATTCTGGTAACGCACACTATCGTGTGTTAAACTTGATTAGAAAACAAAAACGAACTCGTTTGACGCTTAAGGTAAGGTTTAACTGATCCGAAGTTAAAACAGCAAAGAAACATGAATAAACTTTCCTGTAAAGTTTCAGGTACTGGAGTATAACTGTACTGTTTAGTCGACATGAAACCTTAACTGCTGTATTCAGATGTTTTACAATTTTTACTTTTGCACACGATAGATCAGCTAATGAAAGCTGCATTCTACTTGGATAAACGACAAAGCTGGAAAATGTTAGTGTGCCTGGCACAGCTCTACAGGTAATTCAGAGTGCGTGAAAACCAGAAAATATCCTGGAAAGTAATAATGAAATTTCATGCCTGGAAAAGTGCTTGAAATCTTGAAAAATTATATATGTGTCATCAGTAGGTGATGAACGGAAAGTAGACGACATGACTGAAGGACACTGAAAAAAATTTCGCCAAGAAAGTAGTCGAGTGTGTAGCCATTATTCTTCCTTTATTTGGACAGGAAAAATTTTGAAATTTGGGTTCTAGCTTTAATTGCATTTACGTGTATAATGGTTGGATACAGCAGTATAAGGTTTTACGACGACTAAACAGTCAGCAACACTGCAGTATCTGAAACCTAACAGGAAAGTTTATTTATGTTCCTTTGCTGTTTTGAATTCGGATCAGTTAAATCTTACCTTAAGCATCAAACGAGTTCGTTTTGTTTTCTAATTCATGCTACCTTGACGTACCACGCAGTTTAGATTAGCTTGTTTTAATGTTTTGTATCTTTTATCAATTACAGTTTGCACAAACCAAAATGGAAACAAACCCTTTAATCTTGCAGCTGGCGTTTGCTGTTTGGCATTGTTTGGTTCAACTGAACCACTTGACCAATTTAAAAAGACTTTATGGAAAGATCACATCTACAGAGCAATACCTGTAAAATGAGCTAAGAATCAGCTTTCTAGAACAAATAGTTTGATTTGTAGAGAGCGTAATAGAAACGAGTTGTCCCAACAAGAAGAAGAACGTCAACACCAGAGATACAACACCACTAATTGGGCTGAGGAAATCCACTCTGAGTAAAACAACAATGATAATATTTTAATTTACAGCACTAATTCAAATCTATGTGCTTGTTCACCACACAGTTTGCTGAAGAGGTGATGACGAAACGTTTTTTGTTTCCTCAGCCCAATCAGTGGGTATCTCTGCTCTTGACGCCCCCCAAAATATGAAAATGTCTTTCGCTTCAAGAAGAAGAAGTCAAAAATGAAAATCACGATCCTAGCTCAAGTCCAGATCTCTGATGTGACAAATTGGAAATTAATAAAAGTTCGGATGCATGTTCTCCAAGCCCAATAAACCTTATATATTAAATTTGAGTGGAAAATATTGAAAGACAACAGAGAAATGAAGCATCGAAATTTCGGCTTTAACGTGGGAGGTTACGTTTATTAATGACCGTACACATTTTACAACGGCACATTTTCATAACTACGCCAAAAAATTACAATCATACATATCAAAACAAGACCAACATACTTTTCATACTTTTCATACCGACTTGGAGAAAATAAATAATTGGTGAGTCGAGCACATTAAAATAACCAGGGAAGACCTGATAATTATTTTCCGATGGATACGACTACTGACATTGCGAATATATCTAAAATTACAATCCTAACCTTTAATCCAAAATCTCACCGAAGTTGTCCAAGGTTAATTAACTCCAACTCTTGTATATCGTATGCATTGATATTAATTTTTCTGCAAGTTCGTCTCTTAACTTTGAGTTTTGAAGGACTACCAGCCGAAGTCTTAGTTCCACGAGGGAAAAGGGACAATTTTTCTGGCTAATTCCGATCAGAAATTCTACATGCCACAATCGACATGACCACGAGGCACCAATGGCCCCTTCTCTTCCCAAAACGACAGATGGTAGGCCGAGGGGGGGGGGGGCACGCTCGAAATCTGGGCCTCTGATATATGAGACAGTCATGCTAACAGTTCACCCACCCTAACATATTGTCCCTTAACATCAACTGAACAGCATAATTTCAAATTGTTCTCAACTGCCGTGACTTTTTCCTTTGTTTTTATTTATTTTTTAACAGAACGAACACCGCGAGAAGGGGTAAGGGCTCTGTGTGTTATTAAGGCTCTGTGTATAGAAGTCCAAAACAGTGTAGTGCCACATGGATTAAGAAAACGCTTAACCTTTCAGGTGAAACAAATCAGCACCCCTAGAGCGTTAAATTACAATGGGGAAAACAAAGATATTACTGGCGTGTTTCACCGTAATGTACTTAGCATGGTAGCATTATCAAAATAAGTAGCGCCTTCCATGGATCAGTTGATCAACTACAACATTTGTTAAAAGGTAGTCCGTAACTTCGGTCAGAGATGGCGCCACTCATTTTTCCAATGTTTCATTAAATATCGCCCGTTTACGAAAAAGAAATAAAATAAATAATTTTCACTGGTATGAAAAGAAAATTAAAAAAAAAAACAAACAAAAAAACTACGTAGTTGATTTCACATCTTTTAAGTTCATATTTTTTCCTTGAACTGAAGTTGGTTTCGAAAGAAAGGTCGAAATTCCCGTACGTTTCTAGTGAAATTTAATGCTCGTTACCTACAATTTTTGCTGCAGGGTAGGATTGGGAGGATTTCGGGTTCGATGACGTCACGGTGACGGCAAAGCAGTTCTCCGAATTGTAGTATTTTATGACTGGAAAAAAAATGTCAAAAGAAGCGTTCCGCCTCCGCTACGAAGGCGCTGCACCTAAGCATGTCGTTATAAAGAAGTCCAAGGTCAAACCTGCAAGTCGAACAAATGAAAGAAGGAGGATAGTTTACTTTCCTTTATAACGGGGTTTTTTTGAAGCAGGGATTTTCCCTCTCGCCAGGTCGTGAACTACGTACTCTCTAGACGTAAGAAGACTTGATCTTTTTGCAGTAGATTATGACACTGAAACACGTGATTTGGATACTGGTTTTACCCGAAAAGAGCACTCTGTACTGCCAGAGAAATTTTTGATTGAAACAGCCGACGCAGGGACGCCGGACGTAGCAGGGTAAGGTAAGTCTTGTTAAATAGTGAATTGTTGGGGTTATTTATCTCAGGAGGTGGGGGCCCGGGAGGTCGTACAACTTTTAGGACCTTCAAAGGAAGGGGGGTATGAGGCGTCGTTTGTGCCAAAAATAAAAAAAAATAATATGAATAAAAAAATTGTTTGCAGGAAAAAAATTAATCTGTAAAAAAAAATTCTATAAAAAAAAACATATTTCGTAGAAAAAAAATCGATTCATGAAAACAATATTTTTTCGACTTTTTATTTTTTTTTACGAACGCTTTCTATCACGTAAAAAAAAACGGTGATTTTATCAAGCCCTATTCACTCGCTCCGGAATCTAGCCACGGTAGTGTCCAGAGTACTCGCAATCAAGGTCGAGTGGAACGATAGTATTAGGAAAGGTTGGTCATTCCCGAGCTCATTATCTTTTTTTCCCGCCAAATGACGTCACTGTAGCTTCTGATTTTATGCGTACTTTTGTGCGCATGTGCGTGAGAGTTTTACGATTTCATTAACTTGCGTTGTGCGATGTATTACGTCTACCTGCTACCATGATGCTAAATGGTATTGTTTTTCTGGGGCCCTTTAAGATATTTACGTCGTTTCTTAATACAGATAATTAAAATTCCAGCCGAACCATTGTTTAAAAAACAGGTGACCTCAACAATCACAGCTTTTATTTTTTTTTCTCTATATTACTGCCACATCTATCACAAAGGTCCTCTCA
>JAHWFP010069206.1:25670-55196 GCA_023313725.1 Lithobius niger | reverse complement strand
GAAACCGATTTTTTTTACGACATCGTAAAACTTTGCTTGCAAAAAACAGGGAAGACAGCGACACTTGATTGGCTGTTGGTTGCTACTAGCTATTTGTTTGCCATTTTGGCTTAGATACCAGCAAGTGACCACGAGAAGACATTGTTAAAAAGCATTTTGCAAAGCTTAAACGGATGCAAAATTCACTCCGATTGACAGATTTCTTTTGTGTGGAACCCGGTTAACTTGGCCATCGGCCCCACAGACAACCAATAGCAACTGCTGTCCTTTTAACTATTCGCCTATATTCATGGTTAGAAATCATTTGCATCGCTCATCTCACGCCTTATTTATGTGGCTACCATATTGGAAATATGCAGGCTTGGATCCTCATTGCAAAATAAGGGAGGCTTGGTTCCCCATTGCAAAATCCGGGAGGCTTGGTTCCTTTTTGCAAAATCCAAAGTCTAGGTGTTTGGGATGTTGGTTGGTTAAACTGCCGCTAGATGGCAACATCTTCCAGGAGAGGCTTGGTTCTTTTTTGCTTAATGCAAAGTGACTCTTGGCGCATTAGGGGGATGTATTAACTCAATTTTCAATCTGACGTGGGTTGGTTCCTTATTGCATAAGACTGTCCAATTATGATAAAATTCTGACAGAAAGAAAAATTGTATTCATTATTTACTGGCATAGCTTGTCATGGTAGATGAAAGCTGGATCTGTAATGGGGGCCCTCTGGATATCAGAACTCCTAGGCTACAGCCTAGCTAGGCTATGCAGTGGTTTCGGCTTCACCGAAACTGCAACCTAAGAATTCAGCCGAAACCGAAACAATAACAGAACTAGTTCAGTCGGTTTCGACCGAAACCGAAACTGAACTATAACTAAACCGAAAACAGGCTGGTTTCGGTGCCTAAACTGAAACCGAAACTGAAATTCAGTCGACCCCTAGTGCAGAGAAAAATAAATTCTTAAAGCTGGACAGGACTTGAGCATTTTCAAGTCGGTATTGTACCCGTACCGGTTTAGTTCATGCTGGGGATCAGTGTTTAAGCCCTGACATCTTTGAAAAAAATTACTACCGTATTGTTGTGATTTTGCTTCACTTAACGTCCGATTACGGGTTGGTTTCTCTGTCGTATATTTGAAAGATAGGAGCGATGGTCTGCTTTGGCTGCCACCATCTACTTGGCATTACAAGTTGCGTTGTCAACCCAGCTACTTCACCACTTCCATGTAGTGCAGTCATACAAAACGCTTTATGTACAACTATTTATTTACACACTACATATTTACATCAACGATCCAAACATTTCACTAGTCAAACGCAGAATGGATAAAGTTTACTAACATACTTTCACTTTTATCCCCCAAACAAGACCCTCCCACAAGAAGCTCATAGGTGTTCCTTTTTTAGTCCAAGGTCTTGTAAGCAATAACAATTGTCCTTCAATTACAGCCCTGTGCCCACTGAACTGGATAATGGGTTCACTTATGCTGTCTATCGCACAAGACATCTCTTGAGGTGGACAAAGGGTTTTGATTTGTGACCCACATTATCAGTTGTCTTCTCAGATGAGGTTAGCTGATAAATGTTTCTGTTTTTAAACGGCCTTGACTTGCACAGGTAAACAGAGCACAAAAGAGTTTTTTTCTTTTGAATTAAGCACAGCAGAAAACTCAATATATGGATTTTTGATTTTCCGCGTGCACACATAACAGATCCCGGGCCAAATCACTCCGTTATTATGGGTAATGTCACTCCATCTTGCCAATTGCCAGAATAATGGATATTTCCAAACAAAAATCTTCAGTTCTGTCATTCCAACATCACAAAACACAGTTCAGGCGTGATACAAAGATCAGTTCTTCTATCACTACCTTCTAAAAGCAGCTACTTACAAGCATTGTTCAATAAATGTGCAAGTAAAAAAAAATTACATCTAGTATTCCCACATGACAATATATGCATTTGCCCAACACCAAAAAAAAAATTTTAATTACCATTAATCCCTTGATACAATTAAGCTAAATCATTTTAAGCTAAGGAAAACAGACACTTTCTGAAGTCAATTCTCTTAAATTACTCTGTAATTAAAGCACCTTTCAGCTCCTATTTATCTACGATTTATCACTGATCTACAACTGCTGAGCTCATTCATGAGAGCCAACTCAAGGAGTTTGGTTAGTATTGACAAAATATTAGCACAACAATATGGCCGTAATTTAATCACAACTACGCACTTATTTACAAAGGTTGGAACACGACATCAATGACTACACTGCATTAGACGTCCCTTAGCTGAGTTAATCTGACTCATTTCAATCACACACCACA
This sequence comes from Lithobius niger, assembly GCA_023313725.1. Lineage (NCBI taxonomy): Eukaryota > Metazoa > Arthropoda > Chilopoda > Lithobiomorpha > Lithobiidae > Lithobius > Lithobius niger. The sequence goes on along the minus strand of JAHWFP010069206.1, from coordinate 52,879 downwards.
AGAATTTAGGTAATTGCGCCCACTAGGGATGTGCGATACTCGAAAAATTCGAGCCGAGCCGAGTATGAAACTTGTACTCGAACTCGGCTCGTTGCTCGTGCCCACACTCGAATCTGGCGAAAATGCGATAACTTCGTCAATTTTTGACCGATTTTGACATTCCAATATACCAAATCGATCGTCTCGACGAGAGCTTTCCAGTGGTGCAGATTAAAAGTCAATAACTGAAACTATTTTCAAGTTATATCCTTAAAACTGGAAAAACATGACCAACACAGTCAGCTAAGCACCATCTTTCTTCTTATTACCTTAACAAATTAAAGAAAAACTTCTTAACAAAATACTTCCATCAAATACTCGAACTCGGCTCGATACTCGATTCTTCTCTTGCAAACTCGGCTCAGCTCGACTCGAAATAAAATTTTTCTATTCGCACATCCCTAGCGCCCACTATCAAATACCATTTTTGCATCCCCGGGCCAGACTGTAATTTGGCGTGACTTGGCCAAATCATCATGCTTCCCATGACTAATAACGCCTTTCCCTTTACAATGGCTGCTGCATTTTACTGCTTGATCTACAAACTTATAATTTTGACCTGTCAATTTTGACACAATCTTCTTACTACTGCGTTTAACCCTTTTTGCCTCGACATTAATGCTTGTTTTTTTGCCTTAATGCTACAACTTCTCTTGATAGTTTTTCATACATGCATTATTCGTACGTGGATTTATCATCATTTTAGCATTGCCTACTGATGTTTCCTGCATCAGTTGACTAAACTGATGTTTAGCAATTCGATTTACCATGTTACTATTGTGCCAGATTCCTCTTTTTAAAGTTACCTTTCCTTGTAAAAGTATAACCACTTTTCATCCGTCTCATTCTTACCTTAGGCTGACACAACACTGGTAGTCCTAATAATTTAGACCTACGCACCAATTTCACAACACGCCCACCTTTATTTCCCTGACTGTTGATTGCTTAATTTATATGCATGACCTTGTTCGGCTATCATTTTATTAAGCACTTTATCCCTTTGGATAGCTAGATCACTATTTGAATTCTTCCCTTCTAAATCTCCAAAAGGTTTATTTATTTTAGCTTCTACAGGCCTCATTACATCTGAGTTTAGCCTCCGTTCTGACCTACTCATGTACCTCTTATTTTTGTTCGTTTTGTTTACACTTTCACTCGTGTACGTGACCTCAAACATGTCTCCATAATTAACAATATACTTTCCCTCTATCTGCGGGTTTACCGACTTTCCTTCCAGATTATCTACCCCTTTATCTACGGTTCCCATCTTTGCAAAGCAGGAGCCGTCTAACTCTTCCCCTCCCATGCTTTCACTCACAGCAGGTCGGTTTACGTCCAATTTGGGGATTAGGATTTCACCCTCCACCTGATGATCCCTAGCCCCAGTTTTTAATAGTACTGAGCTGTCACTGAAGTTTGGCCTACACCCACTTATTTTACCATCACTTTTGTTTATTTTATCATCCATATTGTCATCTCGAACGCTTACGCAAGTAGACACAATATTCGATTCTAAAACTACACCTCCCAGCAATACCTTAGTTTCAGGTTTAACCCTACTTTCAACGACTATTGACTAATCTTTATTACCCATTCTACCCTTCTCACCAATAATGACATTAGGAAATAAGATAGGAGAATCACCGTCGTCCAAACTCAAGACCTCGGTGTCAATATTTCTAGGAATGATTTCCTGGCATTTTCTTTCAACACTTACAGACTCCCCGTTTTTGATAAGCTTATCAGCTTCTCGCCTTTGGATTACTACTTGTGGCTCAACCTTAAAACATGCATTAGCTAAAGTTCCCCTAATTTCACTTAACACCTTATCATTTATCTGCCCAGTCTTTTACCCTGTACAGAATACAGAATACAGAATACAGAATGTATTTCTTTAGCAGCCTTTGTTTCGTTTACTAATGCCATTGTTCTATTTGACAGAATATAGTTTAACCCTCTACGTAACATATCTGTAACGCCTGCCTTCGTTGTAACTTTGCCTCCAAAATTATCTCGGCAACAGGCACACTTAATGGACCCCTACTTAGCACTGCTTGTAACCCGACTGTTTCCCCAGTATACCTACCTGCATCCACATATGCAGAATGACATACATCATACGAAGCTCCAGTCACGTAGCATATTTAAATCGTACCCATTTACCTTGATAGGAAACATATACAGCCTTAAGTGTTTATTCGTTGTTTCATTCATATTTGCACAAAAAAATGCGACTTCCGGTGGCTCTCTTTCAGGGCATGACGCCTGAAAATGATTTAAAGATCCACAGGTCCAACAAGTATGTGGCATCCTTCTGTTAAAAGCTCTATGACTATCCTCATTATGCTCCGATTTAGTTTCGGCCCTATTCTCAGGTTTATTTATGTTCGGAGTTTGGGTAACATTTTGGTTTTCGGCTGGCTTGCTTTCAACTTGTGCACTTTCCACCCTTTCCCTTTCTTGCGTATTGTTAGTATAAAACCTCCTCATACCTGGCCTGAATCCTTGTTTAGTCCCACTATTATTATTCCCATTGTTAGACTGTTTGTCAGATGCGACCCCCTTCTGCGGTCTATTTGACGCATAATCGTCACATACTGTTGTTGCTTCATCTAACGTCTTTACCTAATTGCCCTGTCTTGAACGAACAATCTAACACTATCTGGAACACTACGAAAGAATTGTTCAAGCAACAATACCTCCATTGTTTCATTATACTTTTCATATACTTCTGCAGCTTTTAACCACTGCACAAAATTTGACTTGATTGAATAACCTAGTTCTGAGTAAGCCATTCCATCAGTTAAATTACATGTTCGAAATCGTTTGTGAAATGTCTCTGCATTAATCATGTACTTTTTTTAGCAAGCTTTCCTTAACCTTGGCATATTTCTGGGATTCATCCTCAGGCATTCTAGCTAAAACTTCAGATGCTGAACCTAGCAACAATGAAATTAATCCATGCCCAAGTTGATTCGTTAAGCTTTAACTGGCAACATAAACGCTCAAAATTAATTAGGTATAACCCCATGTCATCCCCTACTTTAAATTTAGTCAGCGTCCGGAGTGATCAAAATTCAGCTGACCATTGTCTGCCCGACTCGAATTTGCATTTACAGTCGTATTTGCCATTGCTAATTCATGCGCACGTTGTGCCGCTCTTTCAACTGCCATTTCTTTCTCATGAGCACGTGCTTCAGCTTCATTTTTACGTGCTTCAGCTTTATCCGCAAGCTGTTCTTTCTCCCTTGCCTTTTCGGCCTCTACTTCATTATAGAAATCAAAAATTTCATCCATCCTGATCAAATTATCAACAACAGCTTGTTTTAACTCATCAATCATATCTGTTGTTTTAGATTTAGTCAAAGTGACATTAAACTCAGTTGCCAATTCCTTTAAGATGGCTTCTCGTAAAGTATTCCCAGTCGAAATCCCCATTTTTGCTTTACTTTACTTCAGTAAAATTTGATCCCTCGTGAAAACAATTAAAAACAAACCACACGCAACAATAAGTAATATATAACTTCAGCCTGCTTAGTTATTTGACAGTCGTACGCTACACAACAGGTTTAAAACTAACAGCTTACTCCCACTATTACCTTTTCAATTGTCATGTGAAAATACAACTGTTTCACTTACACCCAAATTAAACAATAAAGTAAGCATCTACTTACATCCAGGATTTTCTTTGACCATGCTGCACACGCCCACTTGCTTTGCCTCGTAGAACGACAAGTTAGCTCGACGTTGGTTGCCTTGGTTAACAAATTTTGGTCAGCTTGGCCTCGGTGGTCTGCCTTTTCACGGTGTTTGGCCTCAATCGTTTCTTGGAGCTCGCTTTGCACTCTCGTAAAAAGTGTCTGCAGGCTCGAGTCGTTTTCACGCTGTTGCGTTATCCCAAACGCACTGCCAGCCACTGTTGTGATTTTGCTTCACTTAACGTTTGATTATGGGTTGGTTTCGCTGTCGTATATTTGAAAGATAGGAGCGATAGTCTGCTTTGGCTGCCACCATCTACTTGGCATTAGGGATGGGTCGGTAACCAAAACCGAATTTTCGGTTTTTTCTGAAAACCGACACTGAAACCGATTCGGATTTTGTGTCGGTTTTTCGTACGGTGTTCGAAAATCAAAAAAATGATTTGTTGTTTTGCATTTTTTTTAATGATTATAATTTTCTACGTATAAATGACAGCAAAGCTCCTAGCTATTAAAACGAAAATAGTAGAGGAAAATGGTGCCACAGCTAGACCCACGGTCTACGACGCTGCTGAAAGTGAAAGCAGGAGGGAGTTGAAGCTAGTAATACAACTGTTGAAAAAAAAAAATTAGGAAAATCTGGTTGGGGTGGATGGTGGCAAAAACCGATACCGGAACCGAAATCAAAAAAAATGAAACCGACCCATCCCTACTTGGCATTACAAGTTGTGTTGTCAACCCAGCTACTTCACCACTTCCATGTAGTGCAGTCATACAAAACGCTTTATGTACAACTATTTATTTACACACTACGTATTTACATCAACGATCCAAACATTTCACTAGTCAAACGCAGAATGGATAAAGTTTACTAACATACTTTCACTTTTATCCCCCAAACAAGACCCTCCCACAAGAAGCTCATAGGTGTTCCTTTTTTAGTCCAAGGTCTTGTAAGCAATAACAATTGTCCTTCAATTACAGCCCTGTGCCCACTGAACTGGATAATGGGTTCACTTATGCTGTCTATCGCACAAGACATCTCTTGAGGTGGACAAAGGGTTTTGATTTGTGACCCACATTTTCAGTTCTCTTCTCAGATGAGGTTAGCTGATAAATGTTTCTGTTTTTAAACGGCCTTGCCTTGCACAGGTAAACAGAGCACAAAAGAGTTTTTTTCTTTTGAATTAAGCACAGCAGAAAACTCTCAATATACGGATTTTTGATTTCCACACTCACCCGAAGGCAGAAAAGGGTGCGACGTGCGACTATGTCGCAGATAATCTGGCACAGTCGCAGACAAAACGTGCCATTTTGATAAATTTCTGCCGTTTCGCTAATTTTTGATCGATTTGGACATTCCAATACACCATTTTAATCGTCTCGACGAGATCTTTCCGTTGGTGGAAGTCAGATGAATAGAATAAAGCACTGAAAAGTTATTCAGTAAAAACCAATAAATATGCACGTAACCATACGAAGATTAGCTGCAGACAATTTTTCCCTGACAATTGGTATCGCAGACAGTGGCAGAAAATTCTGCTTTGGGGCACACGCACACATAACAGTATCCTTTACTCCCCCACAATCCTTTTACAAAAAGCTCACAACAGGCCGTTACATTTTGCACTCTAGGAAGCAATTCTTTACAGGATTGCCAAATTATACAGGCAGAAGTATAATAGGCGGCCTCAGTACAAAGCAATCTCGACCTACCTAGGAAATCAAAAGTAAGCAAAACATGCAAAATATCTTTCTATTGCTATGAAATTTGCACTACCAGTAAATTTTAGCATTTTTATTCTGTAATGATGGCTTTAAACGCACATTAGTTTTGTATTATAAGGAGGGAAGTTTATTCTCTAGTACTCGTCCTGTTCTGACGTGCACTCTGTCTCCCTCTGTTTTTGCCGAGTGAACACATTTCGTAAGCAAAAGCAAAAAGATGCCAAGCAATGTGTCACAAAGCTGTCGTCTAGGAAGAGTCCCACTCCGCCGACTGGCATCAGCTCCCGCCCATCTCCGGGTCCTGAACCCTCTTCTTCGTGTTCCCGACCCTCCCACTGTGACCTGCTGAAGCACTCAGATTCTTTGGTCTCCAAGGCTCCAAGCCAGCGAAAGACCGTCGTGCGAAAGTGACGATTCGCCACCTACCGTCACTCGACGCGCCTCTCCCGGCATTAGCGATTATAAGATTCCTTTAAACGTGCGTTAGTTTTGCATTATAACAAGGGAAGTGCAGGACCGTACTTCGGGGTTAGCGAGCTGGTGATTCGCTAAATTAATTAAATCTCTAGAGGGAAAAAGCATTTGAGAATAAAAATCCTAAAATTCACATGTCATTTTCGTTTTAAGCAATAGAAACAGAATTTAGTCACCACCGCGGCAATCTCTCATTTTCTAGGGAACAGAAGATATGTCTAATGCCATCTAGCTATGCATCTAGCTTCGCGTAGTACCTCTCTTCCTTTCATAGTAATAAAATAGGATCATCCTTTCCTAAATCACTGTTCGGAGACTATCCAACCCTTGCCCAAAAGCAAATAGGCCTCAAAACAATGTTACCTACCATTTGTCTAAGCATAGCATTTTGATCCCGTACTTCACTACCTATGTCAATCGATAGCTGAAAAACAAAGCACAAAAAAGCAAGTTAAGGGCAAGAAGAATAATGGATATTCAATTCCATTTTAAAACATACAAGACGTCAAGTTAGAGTAGCCTACACGGAAAATTGTCATTGATAATATTAAAATTCAATTAACATTTGTTTAAAAACGTCTAGATTCATACTCTGGAACGTAGCAGACGACATTACTTACGTACAGAGGAAAATACGCAAAATTCCAGACAGGCAAGAACCATTTATAACAATTCTTGGCGAATTCTCGATAGTCAATTTGCTGTTGATGGAGAAATCTAGCCGACTATCATCTTCAGGCACGTAATAAAACGCCAAATACTACCACCTATTTTATTTACAGTCCATTTAGAATTCGAAATTGGCGTTAACTTGGCCTCCGATATTTGCAAGGTATATACAATGAAGGTGTGCGACGCTCATGCACTGCCTCCGTTATTTTGAAGGCCGTGATTCCACTTTTTTCTCACACGGCCTCTGAAATCAGCATCCAGTAGGAACTGGATTGAAGGGTTAGACGGTCCCTGGATATTCATCAGTACGGCCTTCTCTCGACGTGGTGTTGAATAGCCAGGGATTCGAGGCCTCTCAGGTGTGAGTCTCTGTTTAAGTTTGAAATGAGCAACGTTTCAGTTCCATCCCAATGGATGCGGTGCGAGGTGTCCATCTGGTGTACAGCGATGCCGTTTGTATCTTTCTGGTTCCTGGTATCACTCATAAGTTGTTTTACTCGTGCCCTTACGTGTCTCACCAATATAGACGGCATCGCAGTCAGCACATGGTATACGATACACTCCTTCTCATAGACCTAGGGTAGGTCTTACCTACCTTCAGGGAGTGACTGACAAGATCCTATGTGAAAAAAGGAGAAGGCCTCAAAGAACTGCTCCTGCCAAAAGCATTGCGTAAAGAAGAAGGTGGTAGAAAGAAGAAATACGAGGAGGATTAGGAATAGTGAACACGAGAGAAGGAGTGTATCGTGTACCATGTGCTGACTGCGATGCCGTCTATATTGGTGAGACACGTAAGGGCACGAGTAAAACAACATACGAGTGATACCAGGAACCATAAAGATACGAGTGATACCAGGAACCAGAAAGATACAAACGGCATCGCTGTACACCAGATGGACACTTCACACCGCAACCATTGGGAAGGAACTGAAACGTTGCTCATTTCAACTCGAGCAGAGACTCACACCTGAGAGGCCTCTAATCCCTGGCTATTCAACACCACGTCCGAGAGAAGGCCGTGCTGATGAATATCCAGGGACCGTCTAAACCCTTCAATCCAGTTCCTACTGGATGCTGATTTCAGAGGCCGTCTGAGAAAAAAGTGGAATCACGGCCTTCAAAATAACGGGGGCAGTGCATGAGCGTCGCACACCTTCATTGTATATACCTTGTAAATATTGGAGGCCAAGTTAATGCCAATTTCGAATTCTAATGGACTGTAAATAGGTGGTAGTGTTTGGAGTTTTATTACGTGCCTAAAGATGATAGTCGGCTAGGTTTCTCTATCAACAGCATATTGACTATCGAAAATTCGCCAAGAATTGTTATAAATGGTTCTTGCCTGTCTGGAATTTTGCGTATTTTCCTCCGTACCTAAGTAATAACATTTGTTCCAGTGCTAACTGCAGGAAGTGTCAAAAGCTTGGACTTTATCAAATTTTACTTTCTACTCTTATTTCTAGTTGGTTAAATACTCATTTTGCTCACTTTCAAAAGAAACACACACAGAGTATCTTGCAAATTTTCAAGTTTTTAGCAACAGTGTTCATCAGGCACAATTAAGGAAAAATTTCACTGGTTACATCTTCCGCTAGAATTTTCGATTCGAAACTAGCCAGGGTCCACGCCTCCGATATTTACAAGGGCTTCAAAATTGTACATAGAGGTGGCTATGAACGCAACTGTGAAGCCCTTGTAAATATTGGCGTTGTGGACCCCGACCAGTTTAAAATAAAAATAAAATCCAGCGGAAGATGTAACCAGTTGAACTTTTTCCTTAATTGTGCCTGATGAAGACAGTTGCTACACTGTTGAAAATTCACAATATACTGTGTGTCTCTTGGCATTTTGAAAGTGAGCGAATGACAAGGGCGAAACGAGAAGAAGTAATTCACATGCGTTTCAAATTATTCCCAATTCGGCAATTTTACTTTGGTTGAAGTTCATATTAAAGACTGTCACTTACGCAAAACCAAAAATCGTCCAAGTTCCACTATCACATTTGCAAATTTTCGACTATCTCTACTGATAGTGTTCTTCAGGCAAGTCATGAGACTTGCACAACAACGAACTTTCCCAAGTACAATATCTTCAAATTTCCCTTCTCTTTCCTAGTGAGCCTTGGAATTCAGTCAGCTTACAAGCTCACTGTCTGAGCTGGCTCCCTCATCAATACTGGAGCTGTTGCTGAACGCAGGTAAGATTTTTGCCAGCTTTTCGTCAGTTTTTCATTCAGTTCAGCTGTCACTGTTCTTCCTATCTGCTAATATGCCGATTTTTGAACGTTCATAAGCGGTATCTTCCTATCTTGGCAGTATTGAATGGCGCTGGCCTCCAACGCACGGATGTGTGCTCTCCTGCTCGAGTCGGATTTCAGCATCACCTTGGTGTTATTCCAGTCTGCTTGGTGTTTATTCTTTTCACAATCCAAGGCTACAGTGCTTTTCTTGTTTCCAAGTAACCTTGTGGGCAAGCTTTTCAGGGAATCCAATACACACCTCCTACGTAACACTGGATGCCACTTGATCCATCATCTTGGCCGCATCTCTTGCACTACCTCCATCATCTTTTATTCTTTTCCCTACTCGTCCTCTTTCTTAGTTCCTTCAGTCAACTTTCCTCTTCCCTCCTACTCTTTCATGCTGACTTATTCCTTCCTAGTCATTGCCCTCATCTGATACTTGTGAGTTCCGATAGTGGATTCTTTCTGCTCGTGGTTATTTTCCTCTCTTGTGGTACCATTTGGTCGGGTGTATTTGGCCCATCTGTTGGTGAACTCCTTTCTCCTCCCTCAGCCTCCTCTCCTTCTCTTGCTGTATTCCTCTCTTCCACTGATCTTCCTGCCAAGCATCTTGCGAAAGTTCATGGGGTTCTTAAAGTGGCACCCTATCCCAATTTTTTTAAGAGCTATTCTGATCCTCTCCCACATCCTGGTAGATAAGTCAAAACCTCTGCTTGGGGTTGGTCTGCTTTCGTTTCCTTGTCATTTCTCTTAACAAGGGGGTCCCTCCAGGCAGGATTTGGCTCTTCGGATAGGTTCGTTGATGGCTTTAGCTGGATATTCCAACCGAAAGAATTTTTCCTTAGCCTTGTCAAACCAGTGTCCCTTCACTTACTTGCATCACTCCCCCTGTGATTCTCATCATTTCTCCTTTCATAATCGCCAGCAGTTGGTCTTAGGGTGATCCGACCAAAACTCAATTCCCTTTTCCGTCTGTGTTGGTTTCACGAATGGCTTGCACGTCAGCTTTCCCCAGTTTCCTCTTTTGACTACTTTGTCTGAGAACGGAAGCTGTCCTCCATCCTCCTCCTCGATGTGAACTTCAAGTTGGGCATCCACAAATTCAACGTTGTTCCTCACCCTTACCCGCAGTAAATGTATCATCCACGTACCTTATCCAGATCTTAAGGGAGGGGTGGCTGCGAACGACAAATTCATCAAGACCCTGCAAGACGATATCCGCTATATTGGGTGATGAGGAATAACCCATAGGGGTCCCTGCTACTTGCCAGTAAGTGACCTCTTGGACTTGGACGTAGATGTTGGCTAAGAGCAATTTCAGCAGTCTTTTATAAAGGCTCTGATAACCCCTTCTCTTCGCTCCCTGTCTCCTGGCACCTCATCAAACTTAACCATGATGAGCCGGTGTGAAAGGCTCGGAAATAGTGCCCGATTTCAAACGATCTCAATCTGTCATATTCATCTAGTTCCACTTTGTCGTCTAGTTCCATTTCTCCAAATGAATTATGTGAGGCGCTGTCCTCTCACCCCTCCTCCCAAAAAATTGTATATATAATATTCGGATTCTTAGTAAAACGCTCAATTCCAGCCAACGCTCTCCAATGTCAGTCGCCACTCGCCATTTGGCGAATGGAAATCAGTAGTTGGCGACCTGAAATTTAGCCTTACTCGCCAAAATGGCAACTAGCAATAGAGAATGACACTCAAAGAGCGATATCCCAGGAACCGTACAAGTTAGAGACGAACGGTTTGTGGCGTTATACTCAGATTTATAAGGACTACGTAACTGCTTTATCTTCATTAATACTGGGGTTAAAGAGAATGCTACAATTTTGTAAATGCATGAATTAAAAAAACCATGCATCGTGCAAGAAGATGTCATTGGTATGTGGCGAGTAGAAATTGTGAAATGGCGAGTGCTTTGTAAGGTCTACTGGCCAAGTGGCGACTGCTATTGGCTTCACATTCGAGAGGGTTGATTCCAGCCAGCAGATTGTTGTTTTCCTCAGGCTTTTATTTCAGCATGCTTTTCCCACTTTCTCTGTTATTTGCCTTATCTTTCTCCCAGGCTTTTTTCTGAGGGATTGCCCCCCCCCCAAAAAAAATATTTATTCAACATCAATCGCAATAACCGTCACCGAAACTTTTTTCATTTACTGTACGACAGTAACAGACATATTCTACTTGCTTTTGAACACGTTTTTTTTCTATATATTCTCATCACAGAATTCAAAGCAATACAGCTCTGTTCCATAAACTCTGTGGATTATTATGAAACAACAATAGTTCGGCCAGCCTTTTCTTTTTATTTAAAGCCACATTAGCGTAAAGAACAAAAAAAAAGGTATGATTTAACACTACGCTAATTTTTATTTGCTGACATGTTTGCGAATTTGCCGACTGGAAAAAGTGAAGATGAAATTGTGCCCTATTTGTGAAAACATTTTTTTTTCTTTTAAACAATATTTGTTATAAATTGTATCTGAAATCGTAACCTTAAAAAAAGAGGTAATTACTTTACCAAACTACTGCATTCATTTTCATGTCATTTGGGTTATTAAAATAAAGAAATACCGTAAATTCAATAGTGATTAAATAAAAGTTGTTTATTTTAATCTAACTTAATGGTGGGCTGAAATTGAGGAAAATGTTTAATGAAAAATGAAAAAAAAAATTAGTAATTTGTGCTTCACTTTGTTTTATGGGAAATAAAGATAAACATCGCTAAAAAAAGGTTTGGCTTTCACCTTCCTCCTAGCAAGCAAGCTCAAAAACGTGAATGAGCTTACTGGTCAAAAGTTAATCCAGTTGTCTACTGATCAGTCCAGTTTGTGAGCTATGCAGCCAACACCTGGTCAACGTATGTCTTATTGTTTCTATTATTATCGGTAAATAGGGACGAACAACAATTACGCACGTACGAGCAAGGGCATTCCTTGACATTATCTTGTGCATGGCACATGATATCGCGTGATCGTGTCTGAGCGTATTGGACGCATGCGCCATGCGGGTGATGAAGTGTGACATCACGCGAACAAGACTTGGGTGTGTTGACAGCATGAAAGAATAATTTGCTTGCTAGAATGAAGATTTAGATAATTTACTACACAATAACTATAAAGCCCAAGTGGTTTCCGTACCTCTCTCATGATTTTTAAGTCTCGTAATTAACGATACTGAAATTTAAGTGGGATGGTTTAGCTTTACTCTAAGCTATTTTGGCATATCAGTAAGTATTTTAGGAAAGTAAAAAGCCCAATTTTTCCGGGGGAGGGGGGCGCGGTCAAAATTGGTTTCTATTGCCTAAAACAAAACTATACACTACCTACAAATTCTTGCGTTCTTTTCCTGTAATGCCGTCTTTCCCTCAAGGTTTTTTCTCGCTCTAGATACAGCCAGCAAACTGTTCATGCGTCATGCTTAGCGCTCCGATAAATCTTTCGGACGAGGCGGTCCGCATCTTTTTTTTCTCTCGTTATGTCATGGTAGTGGCTCAAGAGGAGAGGAAGGGTGGGTACAGGTAGTGTATATTTTCGTTTTAGGCAATAGAAGCCAACTTTGACCACCTGGGAAATTTGGGCTTTCTTTCTAATTGCCGTTTTGAAAATATCCACCACCTGTAAACTTTTGATTTTACAGTCGACCTCGTTACTTATGGTGGCAGGCACCACATGACGAGTTACGAGCTGGCACCCCAAAAAGTTTTGCAACTTCGCACTATGTTGAAAAGCCAACAGAAACAAGGATTCTTTTTTATAAAGGTGGTGTTGGTGGTGGGTCCGTTGGTTTCGAGACGAGGGTCAAGCTTTTGTCTTCGTGGATGGGCTTCGTTTCTGTTGGCTAGTTCTTCAGGGGGTTGGACGACATATCTGGTAGTGACAAGGAGTCCCAGATGGTGTAGTCTATTTCTTGTCTTGCGGTGTTCCTGAAGAAGTGGCTTGTGAGGACGGAATGACTTCGCTTGGGTGCTGCTTGAAGGATTCCGGCAATGGACGCTTGGCTGTGGAAGGCCCGGCAAGTTGGCATTGCTTTTGGTTCTTGAGCTGTGACCCTTGTTGTTACCACAGTTGATGTTGAAATTTCTTGGTTCCCCAGAGATGCGGGACGAACGGTCTTGAAGGAGCTTCAGATTCAAAGGAGGGGGGCAGGACTGTGTATATTGTAGTCGAGTTACAGATGGAGTTGTCTAAAGACTTGTCTTGTTACGTGAATGAAGTTGACAAGGTCCGTGAAGGCTCGTAGTGAATGACGGCAGACAAGAGGAGCTGTGGTGGTCTAGACGAGGATCCGATGGCTGGCTGTTTCTGAAGAGTTTCAAATGACCAGCAGTAAGTGTCTGGACGAGTTATTGACCAAGTCGGTGAGGTACAGCAGACATTTGGCCTGCGTTTGGTGTTTTGCTGGCAGTCGGCGACAGGAGTTGTTGATCGGCGTCGGCGACAGGTGTCGGTGTTGGCGGCAGGTGCTGTGTTGATAAAAGGTGACACTTCGCTACGCAGTTGTTGTCAAGGTGAGAATGATGTCTGGAACCGCCGCAGCCCCACAAAAGCAAAAGGCTTCAAGTCACAAAATTAAAAAAAAAATGAAATAATGGTGGGGCATTATACCCATCAGTACACTGAGTCACCTTATACATGGGTTGCTCTAATACGAAGAAAAACCAAGGCAGGAGGCATCAACTACAATTCAAACCTATACTAAATGGAGTTGGTTTTAAGCCTTCTTCTCCATATTTAGTTTTTGTGACAGAAAGCCTTTTGCCTTTGTAGGGCTGGCAGGAGAAGGGATTGTCACATACGATAGTGGCCTCGGGGCAGAGATTCATGTTGGGTTGCCAAAATCGGTCAGCGATCAGGACGAGAGCGACGGATTGACTGGAGCTCAGGATCCGCAGCAGGATGGCTCGCAGGAGGGTTGAAGAGGCAGAGCAGCTGTTTGGCAAGGAGCAATTGTCGGTGAATGTGTGTTGGTGGGCTGACAAGAGTCATGATGAAAGACTTCTTTCGGTGAGGGTGGGGCTTCTTTCGGTCGAAAGCTCGGGCTTCTTTCTGTTGAAAGCAAGAGGTTGCTTTCGGTTGAAAGCTCGGGCTTTATATGGTCAGATGAATGTTGAAGCCACAGTGAGGCGCCAGTCAAGGCGGGCGAAAGTGGCAGATGATGAGCAGCAACTCCATTTTTGTGCCGAGAAGCCGGAAAAGGCAACTGCAGGTGGACGATGAACAGTAACTTCTTTGTGACAAAATTTACAAAGAGACGATGGTTGGCCGCCCGTGAGGACAGGCAAAGGCAGCGTACGATGACATCCAAAGTCCATGCTTACAGGACAGCATTTTTCGGCTAAAGCTTCAGTCCGAGTTGACGGTAACATTAAGGAAGGTGAATGTTAAGGTTAGAGATGCTAAAGAAGGCTGCAGAGGGACGCAGGCAGCGAAGGACAAAGACATGAAGAGTTGCAGGGACAGTGGGCCGAGAGGGATGAAAGTCCGAAAGAGCTGCCATGTGGTCGGCGAGAGGTAGCAGCAGCAACGGATAAAGGTTTGCAGAGCTACCAAAAACGAGGTTATTGAGGGACAGCAGGCAGCGAAGGACGAAGGCACGAGGCTTCAACACTGGTTGGTGAGGGACAGCAGGCAGCAGCGGGTGAAGATTCGTAGAGCTGCCAAAGAAGGTTGTGGAGGAACAGCAGGCAGCGAACGACAAAGGCATGAGGCTGCAATTCAGGCTGGCGAGGGACAGCAGGCCGAGAAGGACGCAGGTCTGGAAGAGCTGCAACAATGGTTGGCGAGGGACAGCAGGCAGCAATGGGCGAAGGTTAGCAGAGCTGCCAAGGAAGGTTGTCGAGGGACAGCAGGCAGCGGAGGATGAAGGCACGAGTCTGCAATGCTGGCTGGCGAGGGCCAGCAGGCCAAAAAGGACGCAGGTCTAAAAGACTGCAACGATGATTGGTGGGGGGATGGCAGGCAGCGACGAGTAAAAATTAGCAGAGCTGCAAAGGAAAGTTGTTGATTGAGGGACAGCAGGCAGCGAATGACAAAGTCATAAGGCTGCAATACTGGCTGGCGAAGGACAGCAGGTTGAGCAATCTTCACCAATGTCGGTCGCCACTCGCCAAACGGCGAGGAAAATTCAGCATTTGGCAACTTGGTTTTTAGAGCTACTCGCAAAACGGCGAATGATTAACAAACCCTGATGCTTAAATTATCATAGCTCGGGAACCGTGTTAGCTAGACAGAAGCGGTTTGCGGCATTGTGTGCAGAATTACAAGGGCTCTCCAACCAAGTCGGCAGTACTGTTGCTAACTCCTTTTTTTGATTGGAGAGTTAGATTAAAGCAAACAATATTTAATCAGTAAGTAGCAGTAAAACTTAAATTTTTTTCTAGGCCTACATGGCGAGGAGGTAATGGACAATGGCGAGTGCATTTTAATGTCTACTGGTCAAATGGCGAGTGCTACACAATTTACATTCGTGAAGGTTGAGGTTGAGAAGGATGCATGTCCAAAAGAGTTGTAACAAAAATTGGCGAGACACAGCAGGCAGCGACGAGTGAAGGTTAGCAGAGCTGCCAAAGCAGGTCGTTGAGGAACAGCAGGCAGTGAAGGGCTGCAGACAGCAGATCAAGAAGGACGCAGGTCCGAAAGAGCTGCAACGATGGTCGGCGAGGGATAGCAGGCAGCGATGGACGAGGATTAGCAGTAGTCTGTAATGGTCGGTGACGGGAGGCCCAAATAGCGGCAACAAACAGCAACAGCTCTCGGCAAGGGCAGCGGGCAGTGTGGCTTGAAGCTGCAGCGGTGTCGGTGAGGGACAGCAGGCCTACCGAGCAAATGGGAGACGTGGCAGCAGTCTGTGATGATTGATGACGAGGCTTGAATGGTTGCGACAATGGCTGGTGCTCCGGAAAACTGCGACGACACTCGGCAAGAAGTAGCGGTTAGCGTCGGGCGAGGGTTCGCATAGCTGCAAATGACGGTTAGTGAGAGACAGAAAGCAGCAAAGGATGAAGTCGTAAAGGGCTGCAATTCTGGCAGGCGAAGGACAATTGGCGGAGAAGGACGAAGGTTCGAAAGAGCTGCAACGATAGTTGATGAGGAATAGCAAGCAGCAATGGACAAAGATTAGCAGCAGTCTGTAATGGTCGGCGGCGGGAGACCCAAATAGCGGCAAGAAACTGCGACAGGTCTAGGCAAGGGCAGCGGGCAGTGTGGCTTGAAGCTGCAGCGGTGGTCGGTGAGGGACAGCAGGCCGACCGAGCAGATGAGAGACGTGGCCCGAGAAGCGGAAGCCGGTTGGAGAGAGGCAGCGGAAAAGCAGATGCAAGATTTGTGTTGTGTGGAAACATTGGTTCTTTCGGAGAAAAAGATTGCGTAGTTGCCGCTTGGAAGGACGAGGTCGAGGCAGGCTTGGAGGAAACGGCGGAAAGCAGACGGTGTGGAGCGTAGAATACAGCCGATTCTTTCTAGCGAGCTTTTTCGGAATCTTAGAATCATAACACTTGTCCTTTGGTCTTTTTGGACGCCTTCAGTCCTTACGGGACACCTTCATCCTTCGGGTCTTTCATCTTTCGGGCGAAAGCAGGCTTGCAGCAGGAGAGAAAATGAAACGGTCGTCTTTGACGAGAGCTTGAGGAAAAAGAGATGGTGGACCGCCTCATCCGAAAGCTTTAGGAGGGCTGCGCATGACGCATACTGCAGTTGGGTTACACAGCTGGCTGAATCTAGAGCGAGAAAAAACTTCAAGGGAAAGACAGCTTTACAAGAACTGAATGCAAAAATTTACAGGTAGTGGATATTTTCGAAACGGCAATTAGAAACTATTTTTAAGTAGTGTTAAAATTACATTTTTTCATGAATATTGGATTTTTTGGGGGAGGGGGTGGCTGAACACTAAAAAAAAATGTTTTTGAACAACTATTTGAATATTTGAACATTTGTATTGTGAATATCCGAATGCATTGTTTCCCTATTCGTCCGACCCCTAACTGCATCACTGACATAAACTTACAGATTTCAAGGCACTGATTTTTGTTTTCAGCCCTTCCACCATGTGTTCATTTTCTTCCTCCACCAGGTTGGGTGACTGTGGAACAGGCCCATAGCCATCTGAAATTGACACAAAATAATGCTGAATTCAACCAGAAACATCATAACTGAGGTGCTAAAAGAATCGAATTCTGCATAAAGCCATGACAAAAAGAGACAGTTGCTTTAGGCCTACTAAGGAGTATTTTCAATCAAATAAAAGAGATTCCGAAAGTTGTTCAGTGATGTTTCAATATTGTTTGGAGGGAGGGAGAGAATACTGGGACATAACGTGAAACAGTGGGGCTGTTGTGTCAGGAATGTTCCAACTAATTTCTCAAAAATGGCACGTTCCTTTTTAAGTACCGCATTCTTACTTCGTTTTCCACCAACATTTACAGAAATTGTGATTTTAGGCTATTTTAGGGATTATAATCCTCTTTAACTCGGTAAGTAGCTTAAAGGTCTGAAAAGTGAGGCCAGCAGACCAACAATATTTAAAGGATCAAACACTTTTATCGGTTTACGGTAAAAAAATATTTTAAAATTATAATCAGAATTTTCCTTGAACATTACCGGCTGTAAATTCAAGGCTTTTCCAGCCTTGTCAAAATGTCTGAATTCCATACTTTTTTAAGGCCAGGAAAAAGGCTTAAACAAATTTCCACACTTTTTCCAGCGAGTGTGCCTGGCTGGGACATTCCTCACATCTCTCGCACCGCGAGAAGCCCATGACCGGCAGACGATGTCAGCACTCCCACAAAACAAAGAATATTTTGCAAGAGGTTGCCTCCCAGCTTCAACATAATTAGCAAAAGCTAGTTACTTATAATGTTATATACACAAATCATTTGAAAAGCGCAGAATTGCAGCTCAGCGCCCTTCTGGCGATAATGCCGCTCAGCTGCCAGATTTTTTTTGTCAGCCCAATAGCTGCTGAAAGGTTTTTCAGTCGCTGGTAAAAATATGGCTAAAGACGTAAATTGTGAAACCACAATGTAGCAAAATGAAACAAACCAACATAAAATTAGTTGTAACCAGTTTCTAGTAGTGAACTGCTGAATTTTCTCATTTGTCATATTTTTCTTTTTAACCAGTTTCTCTTACTTACGATTCCAATGTACTTTATAACCCCGACTATACGACGACTCAAATATAAGAAGAGTAGCATTTATGGGCTCGCATATTATAAAGAAATAAAGGGCTGCGATTATAAGGTAGATGACTTTAGCAAGGCTAATAAACTGCTTCATAAGGCTAATAATTTTGCACCTGTTCTGGATTCGAAGCCCAACATTTTAATAAAATCTTCGATTTTTGGACTGCTTACTGAGGCCATTTTACAAAATATATTTAGTTTTTGCTAAATAATCCAAAAAATATTGGTGCAACTGGCCGGAGATTAGCATTATTGGATAGCTCTTAGGAAATCTATTCGAATGGTGTAGGTATTCAAACATAAAAATGGGTCAAAATTTGACCGAGTTATGGATTTACACATGAGTAAAATTAGATTTTTAGCATATGCCGACGACATTGTGGGTATCCGCCTATGTAGAAATGGTCTGCATTATGAATGATCTTACATGTGAATTACAGCAAGGACGGATCCAAGGGAGGGGCCGAGGGGGGCAGCAGCCCCCTCCAAGGCAAATAAACTAAGGGACTGGTCATTATTTATCACCAGGAAGGAGGGGGGGGGGAATTGGGAGGGGGGAGTCATAAGGCTTTTGAACCCTGTTGAGGGGGGTCATACATTTTCCAGGTCCCGTCAAGAGAGGGGGGGGGGAGGTCAAAAACACACGGACCAACTGGAAGAAAAAGAACATTTTGCCGGCCCTCAACCTGGCCGGCTAAAAATGCTTTTTTCCATAAAATATACTTAACCTGTTAATTTAGCATTAAATTGTCCCCAATGTGATGTTCCCCTGGACGTTTCTTGGCTGCGTCCAACCGCCTGCTTGCAAGTCCCACCCGCCTGCTTGCAAGTCCCAACCGCCTGCTTGCAAGTCCCAACTGCGCTTGCGCGGCGCAGCCCTTCTCTATAAAAGCGAGAGCGCACAGACTTCCAGCATTTATTTTACTATCAATATGTCAGGCGGTGACTCGAGAGGGGAGGTAGGACGGGATTGGTTAAGTATGTTTTAGGCAAAAAGAAACCATTTTTAGCCGGCCAGGATGAGGGCTGGCAAACTGTTCTTTCTTATTTGCCAAAACATCTTAACCTGTTAATTTAGTATTAACAGGAGACCTCATCAAAGTGAGGTGACGGGCGCTCTGGGTTGCAAGCAGGCTGTCCCCCAAAAAATTTTTATCTGAAAGAGAAAAATTTCACACTTTATTCAGGACCTTGAGTAAACAGGAATTTGGGTCTCTTTCGTAGGGATTGGTGGTCCTGAAAAGGACCGTTGTTTGAGGGTCTTGCTTCCATCTGGTGGTAGGCTTGCTTCCATCATGGATGGCTTGCTTCTGCTTTGTTCCGAGTGCTTAAGGGGGCTTGACTACAGTCCTGGCTGCGACGATAGGTCCCAGCCGGTGTAGTCCCTGTTCTTCTCTCGACTGGTCCTTGAGGTAATGGGAGGTGATGGTTGATTGGTGGCGCCAGGATGCTGCTGCCAGGATCTCTTCGGTTTGGGTGGCATTGTGGTGGGCCCACGATGTGGAGATTGACCTTACTTCGTGTGCTGTCACCAATATGTTCCTGCTCGTGCTCTGTTTGTCATAAGCTGCTTCGATTATCTTTATGATCCAGCGGCATACCATTGCAGAGGAGGTTTCGCCGGATTGCGCATCGACTGGAAGGAAAAGTTGGTTTCTTCCCTTACGGACATCCTCGTGTTGAGTTCGAGCTAGGTAGAAGCGTAGTACTCAGACACGGCAAAGGAGGCGTTAGGATTCGTTGCCCAAGATGTTTGTTAAGGCTGGAAAAATGATTGGTTTGGATGGTTCAGATGGTTTTTGTGTTTTTGCCCTGAAGGATGCTCTTGGATGGAGAGTAACAGAAGAGAAGTTGGGTCCGAAAATGCAGTACGCTGGGTCCAGCCAAGAGAGCTTGGATTTCGGAGCAGCGTAAGCTGGCTGCTAGGGTTACAAGGAAGACAGTTTTACGGGTCATGAGGTGGAGGGAGCTGTCTTGCATTGGTTCGTATAGCTCTTCCATCAGGGATTGTAGTACAAGGGAGAGGTCCCAGTCAGTTACGGTTCGTCTAGTGGTTGGACGTTCGTTTTCAAAGGAACGGAGTAACGCTGAAATGCGGTAGTCATCAGGTAGTTTAGTTTTGTTTGCTGCTTTGAAAACAGAGTTCAGTGCAGAACTATAGACGAGGATCGTGGAGCCTTTAAAATTGTTGATGTTGAATAGATCACTGAAGAACTTCAGCAGGTTTGGTAGAGGGGGTCGATTGGATTAGTTTTCCGTGTGATGCATCAATGAATCCATCTGGTCCAGTGACTGTCGTACATACGATTTGTTGAATCTTTGGTTGCATGCTTTTGAGGCGATGCGTTCGGCCTCTTCTCTACGAATTCCCGCCTTCTTGAGGAGTTTGACGATAGTAGCCACCCGTGTAAGTTGATGTTTGGCAGGTTTGGGTGCAGTTTTGACCCCTTCTGTTGTAATAGAAGGTCTGGTAGAAGAGGCAGACTTCTTGGAGTGTCGACTACTATATTGTAGAAGGAGCAGGAACCAGGCTGCTGATGGCCAAAGTGGGGCTATTAAGAGGCTCTGGCTTTCTTCTATTTTCAGAAGGACCTGTGGTAGCAACTTGAAAGGAGGGAACAGGTATGCGTGTAGGTTGTGCCACAGGAAAGTTAGGGCTTCTACTGCTATTGCTTCCCCGTTCAGGATCGGACTGATGTAGCAGGGAAGTCTGGCATTGTGATTCGTGTTTACCATCGAAGTGCCCCAGATGATGAAGAGAAATTCGCAAATGGATTTCTTGAGGCACCATTTGCCCGTTGAAGATTTCTGGCGTAACAGGGAGTCCGCAATTACATTCCTGTTGCCTGGGATGTGCAGAGAAAGCAATGTGATGTTGTTTGAAATGCAAAGGTTGAAGCTCTCCGAGGTTAGTTTGTGTAAGGATCTTGATTTCGTTCTTCCTTCCTTGCGGATGTAAGCCAGGGCAGTCGTGTTGTCTTCTTGGACTTGGATGACCTGGTTTCGGATGTGAGGCAGGAAGTGGCGGATGGCCAGAAGGATTCCTCGAAGTTCGAGAATGTTGATGTGGTCTTTCTTGTCTGCCTGCCATACAACTGATATTTCTTGATTGTCCAGGTGAGCTCCCCAGCCGTTGTTGGATGCATCGGTGAAGAGGAAGCGACTTGGTGTGGGCTCGTGAAGAGGTACCGATTTCTTGAGGTTCGCGACGTCCGACTATCATAGGAAGGATTCGTAAGGGAAGTCCTTGTCGAAAGGATTCTGTCTGGGTGGTTTGGGGTTGATTGACCAGTTGTCTATTCGGTGGTCGTGGAGGGGCCTGACCATCCATCGGCCGTAGGGGACGAGGTTTGCCATTGCATCCATCTTGCAAATGAGAGTTTAATTCCCTGGGAGAAAAACTTGCTTGGCTGCGAAAGAGGCAGATGTGGTGAAAGAGGTCTAGAACTCTTTCTACTGAGGGTGAGATTCTTGCCAATTGTAGATTGAACGAGGCTCCGAGGAATGTGAAAGATTGAGCTGGTGTAAGGCGAAACTTTGCTTGGTTTTCTCCGAACCCCAGTTGGCTTAGTAAGGAGATTGCCATGTCCTGATCGAGAGCAAGCTGGAGGGGATCCGGGTTGTTGAGTGCCCAATCGTCCAGGTAGGTACTGGCCTGGATCTGTTGTTGGTGAAGGGATGCCAAAATTGGTTTTAGGACCATGGTGAAAATCCTCGGCGCTGCGTTTAGGCCGAATGGAAGACAATGGAATTCGTAGACCTTTTGGTAGTAGATGAATCGAAAGAGATGGGTTGTGGCCGGGTGAAGCGGGACGTGGAAGTCAGCGTCCTCGTTAATTGAGACTGTCCAGTCGTTTTGCTTGAATGAAAGACAGATAGATTCTAGAGTTTCCATCTTGAAGTGGTCGTTGAGGATAAACTTGTTCAATGGTTTCATGTTGAAAATTAGACGAAATCCTCCCGATTTCTTCGGTCGGGTGAAAACTGTTCTGTAGAATCCCTGACCTGGGTTGTGGCATATTTTGATGGCGTTCTTTCGCAGGAGTTCCGAGATTTCGAAAGAAAAGGGATTCGGAAACTGGAGGGACAAATTTCCACGGAGGGGTCTTTGTCAGCGGTGGCTTGTGTGGAATGTTGGGCGAAAGCCATGCTTTATTATCGAGAGCACTTCTGTGTTGAGGGTGAGGTTTTGCCAGGCCGGGAAGAAGTAGCGTAGTCTTGCGCCGACTGGGAAGCAGGAGAGGCGAGAGGCGTCATTGTTGGTTTTTACGAAAGGAGCTTCTGCCCCCTGGTGACGAGTAGCGACTGCGGCGATTCGGGGTTGATGCACGCTTGTGTTGACTCCATTGGTTGGGACGGGAGCATGCAGGGTCGGCACGAAACGGCTGGGGCTGCTTGGGATGAAAGGCCGCGCTTTCGTTAGAGCAATTCGTAGGAGTACTGGTGGATGGCTTGTTCCAGTCTTCTGCTGGGAACCGGGCGTTGGGTTGCTTGTTTTTGAGAAAGGAGCAGTTTGACGAAAGATTTTGCCTTTGGGGTTTTGATTTCTTGGATATATCCAGATGTGGGGCTAGAGTCGGGATTAGCCCTCGGAAGAGGTGTCAGACTCGTGAATCGGCTGGTTGCGGAGCTTGTGACGAGTTGATATGTTCAAGTTGTTGGCCAACGAAAGGGCGATTTCTCGGAGAACTAAAGTGTTATTGAAGAGAGCCCTGGTGGCCCAGTTGAGGGAGTGGTAGGTCGCAAAGCTGGCCTTTTGGAAAACTGCGAAATGAGAGACGAAAGGTTGCGGTTTTTTTCGGGGCTGGCGTCTAATGAAAGCTTCTCGCATATGGCATTAATGGCTGTGTTTAGGACATCGGCTTGAGGAGCAGCTCGCATGCTCAGGCGAACATACTTGTCGTTTTCAAAGAGAATGAAAGAAGGAATTTCGGCGTTCTTCGGAATGGAGAGTGAGATGCCGAAGTCCATCCTTACTTCTCCACAAAGAAATTCGCACTCGGCATCAGTGTCGAAGTTGCGAGGACTGGTGGCACCATCGCCGAAAGGACGGAAGAAGCTGCTTTCACGGATGGTGCGTGGGGCAGGTGGATCTTTATCTAGTATTAAAGGGTCGCCCTTACCGAGAATGGCACCCCAATTGCGGAGTAAGCATGTCAGCAAGGTGGTGGACTGGCCGAGGAGGTTGCGGGGTTTGAATTCCTTGTCACGGAGAGCAAAACCAAATCAGCTTTTAAGCCTCGATTAATGACGAGGGCATCAGCGGACTGAGACAGCTTGTAAAGAAAGAGTCCAGAACCGCATCTTCTACTGTCTATAGTAATGCAGCAAGCGGAATTGTTGGGTCGTCGCCCGAGTCGTCCGTGAAGTGAATCCTCTTCTGGGACGTGGGTCAACTTGCGGCAACATCAGGTTCTGCGATGCCGGAATTCGGGGCGATTTTGCCGCAGGCGGTCTGGGAGCAGCGGGTGGTGCAGCGGTCTTTCACTTCTTGGCATCGGGAGAGGAAAGAGCGATGCGCTTGTGGCTTTCATGACTTGCCATGGAGGCAACCCAATCGTGGGTGCGGGCTCAACGGGCGGAAGACGTACATGACGACGGCATCGGATTGTCTTTCGTCTTCAGATGTACGGCTTCGTCGAACATGCGGCGTACTTCACTGTGGGAGATGCTGCGGCCCCTGAGAGAAGAGTTTGATGAAAGCTCAAGCGGGAGTTTGAAGTTGGTGCAGGAAGCGAGACGGCCACAGCCAGGCGGAGATTTATCTTTGCTTCACGGTAGGACTCTTTTGTCTGCTGTAGTTCGAGACATAGAGAGATGAGAGAGCCAATGGAGAGCCAGGAGGAGTCCGTTGAGCAGCTTGTAGCGGGGACTCATCGTGATTGGTGTTGACGAAAGAAGCAGGTAGGATCGGACCATCGGCGGCAAGGTCTAGAGCCGAGACCCAACGATGGCCGAGGACAAAAGCTTGAGCGGGAGCATGAGGGTGAGCAGCAGTCGAAGCCGAGGCTTCGGGAGTGGTGGCCATCTTTGGTAATCCAAATTCCGACGAAAGGTGGGTAACCAAGGAGCGAGGTGACGTGAGACACCTCTGAAGGAAAATGAATGCCGGAAGCATGTGCGCTCTCGCTTTTATAGAGGAGGGCTGCGCCACGAAGGCCCAGTTGGGACTTGCAAGCAGGCGGTTGAACGCAGCCAAGAAACCTCCAGAGGAACATTACATGGGGACAATGTAATGCTAAATTAACAAGTTAAGATGTTTTGGCAAAAAAGAAAGACTTTTTGGACTCAAAAAAGGCACTTTGAGCTAGAAAAGCTTTGGCACTTAGTTTCTTTGCTTCTTCGGTCTTTCAGGTACTGAATATGTTACGGATGTGGGCATACAATGTCTTTTCTTTAAAAACGAGACAAGTTTCATTTCAACTAATGGTAACTATCGGTGTGGAGAGCTACTTAGTTTGGCTACAGGAATCATCTGCAGTCTCAATGGGTATACGAAAAGTGCATTTTTTTTTGGGGGGGGGGGGAGCACAATTTGTTTGGATCTTGAGGGAGGATCAAGATATTTTTCAGGGTCTCGAAAGGCGGGGGTCGTCGAAAATTTGGTGGTCACATTTTCATTTCCTCTGGCCACCCCCCATAAATAATGACTGGTCCCTAAGAAAAACTGCCGAAATTGTTGCAAAAAAGCAGTTAAATTTCAAAAAAAAAATGCATGAAAAATAACCCAGCGGCCCCATCCAAGACTTCGTTCTGGGTCCGCCCTTGAATTACACATCAATGGACTTCAATGTAACTTGTTAAAGACTGTTTGCATGGAATTCGATGATGGGACCGAAATTATATTTTAAACCGAAAAATCTCTGTCAGTGCTCAGCATATTGAATGGGTACGAGAGATAAAAGTACTTAGGTGTTATTTTTTCAAGCCATCTCAAATGGGAGAGTCAAATAAGAACTATCAGAACGAGCGTGAGTAGGCAAGGAAATGCTATTTACATGCAATTTCGACAACTTCTGATACACAAGGATCTTTGGCATGTCATGAACAGCTGTACCTTGCACTTATATGGCATAGAATTTTGCAGCAATTACACCAAGAAACTTTGGAATGAACTAGGAAAAGTGTATCATTACTGCGTAAAAAGTAGTATTGGGTGGCCTATCACTTCTAGTAACAATGAGGCTTGTTTTGAAGTAAATTGTTTGACCTTTCCACTTGGGGCCTGCAGGAAAAAGATTTTGTTGTGGCGCGAGCTTCGTTGCTGCAAAAATACTATTGTTGAGACTTTATTTAGAAACTTGCATGGCTGGCACACACACTTTGATGAAGAGATACATGATATTCTATGTAATTATAAGAAATGGTGCAATACAGGAAACAAAGATATTCATTACGAACTAGAAAAGGCAGTACAAGCTTGTGCTGTTTTGCGTGCTCCACTGCCAGGAGATTTATAGGACTTTTTCTCCTATCATCTTACGCTTAAATTTGTCTTCGTAATATTGTATATATCTATTTTTTTACACTGTACTACCTCATTGTACCCATTCAAGTTTAAAGTATAAGACAATATGCTATTTGAATGGTATAAATTTGAAAAAAAAATCATAAGTCATACAGGCTATTCAGAATTATAAGGTATTCATGCGGCCATTACCATGCACAGGTACTTTACGTTTTGTTATTCAAACACAGTAATAACTCAGGTGTTTGATCATAGTGGTGAGTCACTTAAAATAAAGCTGTTCTCACCCATAGAGATCTCTAGACAGACTGTGTCGCCCTTGGTTGGGCTCGTCAGCAGAGAATGGGTGAGAGCAGCTTGATTTTACGTGATCAACTGCCATAAATATGCCTAAATGTGGGTGTCTAACATTCAATGGAATGGAGTGCCATACAAGCAGTAGTTTCTGCTTTTTAGCTTGCTGAAGCTATTTCGGTTTTGAGCTTCTTAATGGTGGCGAGTATTTAAAAAAAAAAAAAAAAAAAAAGAAAGTGGCTGGTACGTGTCTCAGATTTATTTAAATGTTATAATTTGAATGCTTGAGATACTTTTCCCTTCACTGTTTTTTTCATTTGAGTTGTGTAGGAATGCATTTGCCCCCTCCTTTCCCCCCCCCCCCCCAAAAAAAAATCATTTCCTTCTACTTCATCATTTTCACGTGAAGCGAGTCCCATTATATCAATACCTTGCTTCATTTCGATGCTTTTAACCAAATTAACCATTAGTCCAGTCAAATTAGTGTTGTACCTAGAACTAATAGCAACAGAATTTAGATCAACTGATTCTGGACGGAAAAAATGCGCTAAACACGATGGAATAAAGTCACTGTCAGTCCGCTAATTCATTATTTTTTTGACGTCTTTATGACATATTTTGGACGTATGGGAGTACTGTGGGCTTAATATGGGTCTGAGGACTTTAATAGTCCCCGTTACTTTTGAAGCCCTTTACATAAGCTAAAGAATGGCTCAAATCCTATCCTTCTATCTACAATAGGTAAAAAGTTACGTGCTGTAGAGTTTTGACGTATTTCCCATTTTTTGACGTGTTTTGTACGTGTGGCTTCACTGCAGGGCAAGGACGGGTCTGACAGCATTAACACTCCCTATGTCTTTTGAAGACCATTATATGAGCCATAAAATGGCGCAAACCCTAGTCCTCTATCTGCAATAGTAAAAAAGTTACATCATAATGAGTTTCGCCATCTTTATGACATATTGTAGGTTAGGCTTCACTGCGATGCAATCAACGTCTTTAACTCCTTAACCATCAACAAATCGAAAGCATAATGTTCAATGAAAATTTTCAGCACACAATTCTGGATTGGAAATATGATACTCAAGTTTTACGTAAAAACAACCCTTGACCTCAAAAATCGTATTTTAAGAATATTGCACTTAATTTGCATACGCTACTTATTTATAATTGGTGATTTTCGATTCAAAGTGCTCCAACGAGCTGTCTAATAACTATCGAGTAAACAAATGACGATCAAACTCAAAAATGTCAATACTCATCACATCAGTATTGCGAATTTTCGATAGGCATTACCCGAAAATAAATATTTTCAGTCCTCCTATCTTCGTCAGGCAGCAAGAAACGTGTGAACTACAGTCTACATAATTGTATGCACTCTTCAGATGGATTGAATTCAATCAAGAACGATTCA